>JAOWBB010006843.1:0-16977 GCA_028565995.1 Ricinus marginatus
AAACTTATATAAATAGAAAAGAAAGTATTAATATGAAATTTAAAATCTTACCTTTTTATGAAATATTCTGAAACCTATTTCTTCTATAATATTTTCATTCCATTATATGTGTCGGTAAAGTTTACTTGAAATTAATTCCATACTCTAACCATATAAATATTGTGATTTAGAGATTATAAAAATTTGTTATTATTCCGCATTATTTTGATTCTTTACAATTATTATACTACATTTTATGCAGTTTTTATATTATTCCTGAATTATTTCTAAAAAGTTTCTCAAAATTTAATACCTTTTTTTATGACGCAGAAGATTTTTTAAACTGAAAATGTACTTAATTTTGATCTAAATTTTCTAAAAAATAATTTAAAGGCTGAAGTTTATTACTTTTTTAAAGACAAAGAAATTTCGTGTGGTTTTTGCAAATTTTTATAATTATGTGCCAATTATGTAAAAGAAATGTTCCATAAAAAAAATATGTTGATCATCGATTTCAACACACATTATTATATTATTTTTAAAAATTAATTAAATACCGTATAAAATCATAAAAATTCAATTTCATTTTTTATTCAGTGTTGAATTACGGTATTAATTATGAATGAAATGCAAAATATTAAATGTTTATTTCTTTTATAAATATTTCAAACTTTCTTTTGCGAAACATAAGTTACCACAGGATGTGAAATATATTTTTGTTGTATAAGCCTTAACAGAAAATTTTGCAATACTTTTTGTTATTTGCATTAAATTTAATGTAGGAATCATGTATTAACTTTTTTCATTACTTTATTAGTTAATAAAAAATTTTAAATTACTTTTTATCGAAAGCATTCATTCGTGTTATTTTGGTTCTTTTAATTAATATCCATCAGGTTTTTGAAATAAAATAATTCTTAATTTTTTTCAGAGAAAAATTGATAAATTGTTTAAATGTAAAGATTGTATTTGTAAATAACTAAATATTAAAAGCTAATGTACATTTACCTGTAATAAAAATATGAGAAGGATTTCTTGTGCTATTACAAAACAACATAATTTTATAAAATATGTTAAGTTTTAAAAATATATAATTCTTTTATAAAAATTTCAAAGAACCTGGATTTATTAATTCGGAAGGCATAACCAAAGAAAAATTTATTTCCCATAGTTATGTTTCTTTTAGATATTTTAATATTTTTCCTTAAATTAGAACATAACATTGTAATGAAGTATAAATTTAAAGTTGTAATGTACGAAAACGGGTTTTAGTAAAGAGTTAAAAAAATTTTTTTTAACAATTATTATCTTAATTGTTTTAACTTCCTCTAATGCCCGAAATTTTTTATTTGTATTCAATTTTAATAACTTTTGTTAAACTCAGGCATCCTGGTTTTTTCATTTTTTAATCATTTATTTTTTGTATTTTTAAAATTTTTTTCGATATAATTTACTTGGCTATATTTTTAATGGCAGAAACATTTTTAAATTTTTTTTAAGTTAATTAATAATTTTCTCAAAAATTATCAATAGATAAAGTGCATTTGATTTTGATTTAATCAAATAAATGCTTTTGCATTTAAACATATTATTTTTAAAGAAAATCGTTCAAAATTAAGTAAAACAGTTTTTCTTAATTATCTGAGAATGTTGTCTTAATTTCTTAATAATAGAAAAATATATCAAAATTCTTACAAATTTTATCGGTTTTGTCGCGAATTCATTTGTTTTGCGCATTGAGATTAGTCTCCATACAGTACATTTTATAAATATTGAAAACTGTTCTAGTTGATATTGTGAATTTGATCAGGTCTCTGAATTTATCCTACTCGATCCTAAACTATTTATCAATGTTTAATTAAATGCCATTTGCTGATCGAAATCAATAGTATTATTGATTTAAAATTGCACTAATTTTTTTTGGAAAAACATTAAATAAATCATTGAGGAACATTTATTACAAATCTTTTGATTTATATGAAATATTAAATATTAAAAATCAAAATTTTAGGACTTCATTTCAGATTTATTATTTCAAAAACCAGTATTTTTATAAGTTAATAATTCAGAAATTTTTTATAGAGAAATTTGTTTAGCAGGGGTAGAATTTTGATTTATTATATTGCTAATTGAGTTTTCAGAATTGTTCAACTTCAGTTTTTGTTATATAATCATTTATCAAAATAAAAATGGAAATCTCATAAATGTACTTGACATTATCAAAGTTAAAAATATTTAACTTATATTGGTGACTTAAATTTAATTTTTTTTTTTTTTAGTGTATAAAGTATAATTTTGTGAACGGAATAAAACATTTTTAAAAATTTAAAAATTCAGTTTACTGGATTTACTTTGCTTCCATTTTGCAAAATAATAATTGTAGCGTCAAAAGTTTTTTCTTTATAAAAATAAAGGCAATTAGATGATAATATTGTTCAAATATCTTTTACGTCAAAATGGGATGTTAAAATTATAAATTAAAAATATGCCCTTCCGATTTATATATTATATGCATTAATTTTTATTACTTTAACTACGGTCCAATATATCATACAACACGGATATATTCATTTTTCGGGCTATTTCAAAAGGAAAAATCTCCACGAAAGGAAAATCATTATTAACAACTATGTTGATTGAAAATAAATAAAGATAAATTATAATTGTAAATTAGCTGTAGTAAAATCGTCTGGTCATTTCATTGTCAGAAAATATCGAAAAGGCGGATATGAAAAAAAAAATCATCTTTTGATTTTCATTTAAATTCATTTGTCTAACTGAACTATTTTGCGCGCTTTCATGGTAAGAATAATTCGTATATTTTTCTTTTCATAAATTCCATCTTTTAATGGTAATTTAGAGTGGTTTCAATTATTGAAAATAATTTGCGTCATCAACTTCCACGTAGATTTTGTGTCATTGGTTTCTTTCTTCATTCTACAATTTTTACATCCCGATTGGTGGGTATTTTCCTTTTGAATTTTAATTGGTTGTCAACCATGTAAGACCGGATCGTACCACAATGGACGTCCTGTCCTTTTGTACACAAAATTATCTGCATGCTTTTCTTATGTTATTATGAAATTGTTGGTAGTTAAGTGATTTAAGTAACAACTTATAAAGGCTATCTCTTAATTAAGGTGGTATTTCTTATTATTAATTTTGAAAACATTAAATTCAGAGGTGACCGTCAAAATTTTCAAAAACTTCATCCAAATCAGACGACTTTTTGTTGTTTTATTTTTACTTCAGATTTTAAGACGTATATTTCACTTTTATTTATTTATCTTTCATCTTAACAAATAATTTATTTGTCATAAATTTATAGTAAATTATTTTTCTAAATGTTAATATTTTGATCATGTCGAATCGTATTTCATGAAGTGTAATATATTAGGCCAGTTATTTTAATATCGAACTGTAAAAAAGTAACGGTTCCCAAGGTAACTGCTAATGATAAAATATTTCAATTCTTGAGGCAAATTTTGAAAGCTCGTCCGAAATAATTTTATTCTCAAATAAAATTTTTGGCATACAAATAACTTTGCTTCTACAATATTAGTCATTTTCCTTTTATTAATATCAAATTTAACAACTTGAAGTTTAAAAACCATATGTGTTTTAATTTTTTATATTAAAATAATATTTCAGTTTAAATTATCATTCAAAATTCATTATTCAGTTATAATAAGACTATAAATTTTTAAAATAAGGTAATAATTTTTTTCTATTTTAGGTTTTTAAATAATGAGTAACTATTAAAAAGATTACTAATTTAAAACCATATTGTAGAAGCTAATGATGAAGAGATCACAATCTTTATCACCAACTATATGTAAAGATCTGAAGAATAGCAATTTTGATTATGATAAGATAGTTGTAAGTAATTTAGGAATTTGTTTTTTATTAATGGTGAAATGAGTTTGATATGTTACAAGTGAAATAATTTATTTTAAATTCAACTAATTTAGAGATATCTTTAAAATTGAATTTGAACTCAAAAGAAAAGTACTGATTTGTCAATTAGCAGAATATTAGAGCACTTCAATGAAGTTATAAGGATTGTCTCAACACCATAAGTGGTTTAATTGTTGAATTCATTTAAATGTTACAATGATCATCATTGTAATATTGTGACTTATTATGGCACTAAATTGTATTCTCTTTTGAAAGATAAATCAACATTATATTTTAAATCAGGGGTATCAATTTTTTTATTTTTTTAATGGCAAAGAATCGAAATAATTTAATATTTTCTATCCATTATTTTTTTCTTTTTAAAAAATTTAAAAAAAATTATGACCATTTGTATGCCTTATTTGTGTTTTCATTTATCTCAAGTTTTTAGCATAAATTTTATTTAATTTTGTAATAATTTTCTATCTGTGTTATGCTAAAATTTAATACAATGTTTGAGATATTTAATTGCTTTTCTGGACTTTATTACCTGATGAATAGATGCTCATTTCTTCATGTTAGTTTTAAAATATAAATTTTATATTTTGATTTTAAATATCCTCCAAATATTTAGTTTTTAATCTTTTTTTATTCTGTAAAAAAATATTCCTAAAGTAATACTTCTTAATTTATATTCAAATAGTAATATGATCTGTTAAAATTTACAAAATTTGTATATTTTAGAATACAAAAAAATTCAGTTAATCAGATAGAACTTTTTAATTACCTTTACATACTTCAATCACTTTAACAAGGTTTTAAACATAAATATGAAAATTTTGCAAGATGAAATATGTAAATTTACAAGAAATCATTTTAAACTTAGCTCTATGTTTAATTAATGGAAATGCACATCCCTGAATTTCTAAAAATAGTGAAAATATAACTGATACAACATTATTCTCAGTATTGCTTTAAGACTTGATCACTAATGAATGTAAGTTCAGTTTGATTGCTTTATTTCTTTTTTAGTGTTTTCCAGGCTTAAATGTTATTCTTCTAAGCAATAAAAATAATATGAAATTTCCTTTTGGAAAGGAATTGACGCAAATTATTGAAAAACCCCGGATATTATTTTTTTAAGTATTTTTTATTTGCAAAAATTTCCTATATAAATATCTTATCTGAGTTTTAAAAGCATTTATCAAATTAATTTCTAAAAAAAATTTTAAATCTTATTTGATATTAAATTCTAAGTAATATGATAAAATTATGCAAAAAAAATTAGCTTACTATTAAAAAGCAAATCAAATTTATTATTGGTCGCAAGTTTTACATTTTTTATAATATTGACTAACTAGCATAAAAAGAAATCTTTATTAACTACATAAATTAAAGTTATTGTAATAGACTAAATTCAAAATGATGAAATATTTTCAGTATTTCTCAGTAGTATTTTTCGATTTATGTAGTGAATCTTATTTGTGCTTAGGTGAAATATCTTTAACTTTTAAATTCATATAAAAAGATAATATATTAATCAGTAGTGCAGCAATAATAAAGCAGATACTGGTTTACTTTTTGATATTTTAGACAAAACTGAATTTCTTAAGGTCTTAATCAATATATTAAGTTTGGGGGAGTGAAAATTTACATTAAAACATCTAACTTATTCAGAATTACCATGAATGTAATAATTTGCATTTAACAATTTAACATGTAGATTATTTTATTAAATTATATATAATTAAATACAATCACTTATTGCTTTTAACATCCTGATGTATGATTGGTAAATGTAATTCTAATGAAGAGGGTAATAATTGGTTTTTATGTCGATAGTGTCGATAGTGCGTATAATAATAGTTATGTAGATTATATTGGTTTTAGTTTCTTCTAATATGACCTCCAGAAATTGTTCTCTATGGCAATGTTTTGATTATTTTTTTTTTGGTACACCGCATTTCAAAGTATTATTTTTCTTTTCGAGTACCAAAAAGAAAAGAGTTAACAAAAAGAGTAATTAGTAAAAATAATGGCAATGTGTGCTGATCCCATAAAAACGTCAAAAAATATTTCATAGATCGCATGGTTACAATACGATGTTTTTTTAAATAAAAAAATTGAAATTAATGATTCGTAATTATTCAAAATTTATAAATTTTTATAAATATCCATAAAGGAAACTTTTAAAAACATTGAAATGAGAGATATCGCGATAATTGAAAAATTTATACAATAATGATGAAGTCGCCATCAATAAGAGATGCATCTTGCATCATTTCAAAT
The DNA here is from genome assembly GCA_028565995.1 of Ricinus marginatus. Classification (NCBI taxonomy): domain Eukaryota; kingdom Metazoa; phylum Arthropoda; class Insecta; order Psocodea; family Ricinidae; genus Ricinus; species Ricinus marginatus. The sequence continues at coordinate 6,166 of JAOWBB010006843.1, forward strand.
GTGAATATGATATGTTGAAAAAAATTCTAATAACATACACCGAAGAACTGAATATATATATATATAAACGATAAATTATGTTGCATCATTTGCATATAATATTTATTATCATTCATAAAATATTTTTAATTAAAAATAAAATATCGAGTTTTTTCAATTTCTTTTCAAAAGAAATCAAAATTTCTTCAAATATCGAGTTATCCCCACTCTGCAAAACTCGCCGCATGTGATAACAAAAATAATGAATTTGCTATTAGTAATTATTCACAGTATAATTCATCAGCTTCATGGATGGGTATCATTCCTCGACTTGCTCTCGCTTCATTTTTGTTGAAGTAAGTGTTTTCTTTTTTTAATGGCGGTGCAGATTCTTTTTCAAATTTAGTGCGTCAACGAGCGTCCGATATCTTGGAAAACGAAAATAAATACCAGAACCGAACGCCAATGGTTGTTTTTTGGTCTGTACTTCAAACTTCGCCGGAAGATTTTCGAATATGTCTTTAGATGTGATTTCGAAAGCAAAGCTAAAAACGTTTGAAACCCATTTGCCACCCAAACGGTGACGTAGAAATTTTCTGCAGTGCCACCTAGACTGGCTTCGCTTATCTCGCCGTACATTGATCTTATCAGTCGATTGAAATTATTTCTCTCCCTTCTTCTCCTTTATCTGCTCGCGTTTAATCCAACGCTCATTCACACATCTTTTATCACGTAGTCCTCGTTGCGAGCGTCGTCATCCTAGTTAATTGGAAAATGTCTGTCTACAATTTTCGAGGACCGACGATTATTAAATAATAAGAAACGACTGATCAAACTTATCACTGCGGCGTCTAAAGGTGTTCGTTCGCATAATTTTATAAGCTTTACCAACTTTTCCGCAACGTTACAAACTTGAATTTCTAAAAAACCGAAATCGAATCCTATCATCAATATGGTTGTAAAAAATTTCAGTCCGGCAAATTTTTTAAACCAACTTCCTCTCTTAATGTAGAAAGATTATCTCATGCAGATATCATTTACTCTGATTTATTCAAAATGCAGCAAAAACTGCGTGAGCCATGAATTTATTCTAGTTTATAGTAAAAACTGATTTACATTTGTAACTGAAATTGACGATAAGGAATAATAATTCTGAAGCATAATCTTATTACTTGCTCAAATACAATATACATTCACTCGTCACAAACATAAAAAATAAAGTTTTTATACGTGTTTTAACTTCAATAAATTTTATTTATATCTGTATAATATATTACGGGGTACATTATATGAACTTTAAATAGCAAAACATTTTTAAATTTATTGGAGGAGAATTATGGAAAATAATAATTCAAATAAAATGATTTTTATTAATCATTTTAATGTCTCTAATTTTTTTATTATACAAATTTTGTAAATGACGATAAATTTTACTGTTTTCTGATACTCTTCTTATTTTTAATCGAAATCTATTTCAATAACTACATTTATATTATCAACATTTAAGGTTATCCCAAACGTCAAAAACAGCAAAAAAGACGGCAACTTTTATCTAATTCAAATTTGATAACAGATCTAATGGCTACCATGCAATTGTTCCGTAAATGTTCTTTTTTGAATTTCATACTTTCATTGCCTTCTATTAACAAAAAATAAACGTGTAAAATAAATGTATTCCTTTGATTCTTATTTTTGAAGAAAAATTATTTTTGATAATGGTTCTTGGTCATCTGGAAGAAAATTTAGATGAGAAAAATGTTATCCAAGCATCATCGGATCATCCCATCAAATTGTCTCCGGTTTGTTTATAAGTTTTTGTCTTGAAATTATATGAAAAGAATATGTACATAGAATCTTAACAGTTGTTGCATAACTTAAAAATGAGAAGCAGAGAATTGTGATGCCAATTAGGCATCTTTCACTTGTTTTTATGTAACGGAAGATCTAATTTGATCCACCATGTTAATTTTATACACTACCGCAATTAGATCTGTTTCTTTGAATTAAGGTAGACATCCTTTGAGGCGGCTAGGACATTCAGATTTTTTTATTAGCTAAACTTCATGACACTTGTTTGAATGCGGAAAATAGAGAATGTGTAATATTCATCTGCATATAGTCAGAATATTCATATGCATAGTCAGAAGTTTCAATCAAATTGTGTTTTCACTATGAACTAAATACTAAGTATATTATTTATTTTTAGTCGATAAAGAAGCCTGCACCGTTTAGTGATGAGATCGATGCAGTCCGGGAAAGAGAAAAAATTGACTACCACAACTGCAGAATCTCGATGGCGGATGCTAGGGCTAATAAAGTGCCGAGAAAAATAAGGGTTTATGCCGATGGAATATATGATCTCTTTCATCAAGGTCATGCGAGACAGTTAATGCAAGCGAAAAATGTTTTTAACAACGTGTATCTTATTGTGGGAGGTGGGTAAATTGCATGATATCATAATTTTTCAATGGTTGACTGCAATTGAAAACAATTCTTTAATTAAACAAAGGAAAAGTTGCCCGACCTCGCAACTATGGACAGATCTATTTTGAATGTCAATTTACTTTAATTACAGTTGAGTACAAAATTTGTGCAGCATCTGTCAAAATGAGATTATTAATATTTATTGATATTTTGTCCCGTCTAGTTGTTCATGTTTGAACTATCTCTTTACAGTTTGTAGCGATGCTCTCACACATAGTAGAAAAGGAAGAACAGTAATGACCGAGCAAGAGAGATATGAAGCTGTGAGGCATTGCAGATATGTAGATGAAGTTATAAGAGATGCGCCTTGGGAATTAGATGATGAATTTCTAAATATGCATAAGGTACGCAAAATGCTAACGGCTTTTTAAATATGCCTTTGAGAAAAAGTGAATATAAAGAATAAAAACCTGTAAACTTCAGATATTTCATAAAGGAAAATTCTTTGGAATGACGGAGAATATAAATTGCATAATTAATTAAATTCAGAATGCACATCTTAATATTTTGGAATTAATTTCCAGAATCATCGGTTATTGTGAGTTCAAAGAATTTTGTTATTCAGTAAATTGTTCTGAAAATGTTTTAGCTCGTCTGTGCATGCTTCATTTGATTGGAAATATTCCAGTGCGTTGTAATAGCTATTTTAGAAATGTAGATTTTGGTTTATTTAAAGATTGTTAATTACAGGAAAAAAACTAAGCATTACTGTAATTAGTACATTGTTTACCGAAAACTTTTAATTTTATATCATACTTCTATATCAGACATTAACAATTTGCTAATGCATCATTTTGTGGAAAAAATTTTATTTAAATCTATACACATTTAATGTATTTCTATACATTATATATATTATTATTAGTATTATACATTATATATACTACACATTTAATAAGCTTAAAAAAATTTAAACCTGCTTTAATGGTATAGTTAAATATTAAATTAATATTAGTTTATAAAATTAACTATAATTAGGATTCTATTTAATTTTTTAAATTCATAAAATTCATGTTAGGATATTTTATTTACGTTATGAATAATTCGGATTTTCGTTATTTGATTTTAAATGTTACTACAATTAATAGTAATTTAATTGATGAATGAGAAACCCATGTACCGATTGTACATGGTTGTTAAAATCCTGTGAAAAGTTATGTTGCTGATGAAAAAACTCTGTCCTAAACTAAAAAAACTCTATCCTTTAAATGGATAAAGAAATTGATCAAAATGAAAAAGTATTATCTTATATTGTCAATAATATTTATAATTATAAATAATATTTATTATTGAGATTCTTATTTTATCGTTCATTGTTACAGAAATAACGTTTTTATTCCAAATATTAATATTATTACAACAAGGTAGTTTTATACTATTTTATAACATTATTTAAATTAACAAAGTAGAAAGTACTAATTTTCATTATAATATTTTTCTTAAGATTGACTTTGTAGCCCATGATGACATTCCCTACATGTCAGATAATACTATTGATGTATATGCTCGTTTAAAAGCAAAAGGAATGTTTGTGGCAACACAGAGAACTGAGGGTGTGTCTACCTCGGATATAGTAGCAAGAATTGTCCGCGATTATGACATCTATGTGAGAAGAAATTTAGCCCGAGGCTATTCAGCAAAGGAATTGAATGTGTCTTTTTTGAACGTAAATAAAAAAAATTTAATTTTTTTCTTTTTATTTTATTATTTTATTCAAAATTAGGATGCGAAATATCTTTCAATATGAAAAATATTATTTGAAATAAACGAACTTTTTTTTTCGGTTTTTTTCAGGAAAAAAAATTTCGTCTTCAAAATAAAATGGATGAATTAAAAGACAAAGGCAAAAGAGTCATCGAAAATATTGGAGAAAGGAAGGTGGATATGTTGCAGAAATGGGAAGAAAAATCTAGGGATTTCATTGATGCCTTTCTACTGCTCTTTGGAAGAGAAGGAAGATTAGTATGTAGTAGCAGTTAGATGAAAGTTATTTGAACACTTTATTATTTTATAGAACATATTGTTTTATAGCAATATTATAATAAATTAAAATATAATATTGTTTTATTGTGGAAAAATGTTTGACATATAACAGAGATATACATATATGATATATTAAAATATAAGGAAGTTATTGCAATGAGGAGCAGATTTTAATAGCGTATATTATGTTGCAATTTCATTTAATTTATTATTGGTAGAAGTCCTATTAAGCATGAAATAATTAAATACAATTAAGTTTTTATAAGAAATTGAAAATGATAGATATTAATTTAATACAACAATAATTTAAATGTTTAAAAATATTAATTTTAATTTGCAGTCTCATATTTGGAATGAAGGAAAAGGTAGATTGATGAACGCTCTATCACCTCCAGGTAGTCCCAACAGAGATCGAGACCGTTCGTTTGATAGAGAAAATTCTGCAAGGTAATTACTTTTAAATTCAGATATCAATAATACCAGTTATAAGAAAAAAAACATTTTTCTAATAGAATGTTTCGTTTTTCACCTAAATTCCAAATCGCGAATTTTGCATTCTGATGTGAAAAGGTTATTTGCATTTAAGTGCATTTCACTATTATAAATTTTACATATTTAAGGGAAATATTTTGATAAAAAATATTGGCTTAATTAAATGGAAAAACAATATTAACTGCATATCGCAGTAAGTTTTAGAAAAAGGTTTATTTTCAAAATTTTGCAATTTAAAAAGTGTTAAATGTTTATATTTTTTAAATGTTTTAATGCTGAATCAATATTAATAGTGATACAGGGTTTTTTTAACATTTAATTCATATGAAACCTATAAATATTAACAAAATAATGTCTATAAGACGCAACTATTTTATAAATATTAGCGTCAGTTTTATTTTTACGAATTGACCAGTTAGATAATTGACGAGTGCACTTGTCATTAAAAAAATTCTAAATTTTTGTTAAGAGGAGTTCAGGAAAAAATGCAAGAAAAATAAATAGCATTTACTATTTATTTAGCATGTTCTGTAAAAATGAAATATTTTGAAAATTTCAAGATTTCAAGAAAAATTTTACAAAATTTAGGTATTTAAGTTAATAGAAATTTAAATATATGTAGAGAATTCATATAAATATATATAAAAATATAAGTCATTATGAAAAAATTAATATCGCTTTATTTTTCTAACATAATTTACATTAAATAAATAAATAATTAACTAGTTAAAAATCTTTGTAACTTTAAATTTTTATTTTTCAGTCCACCACCTCCCAAAGCTGGCAGATTCGATATTTCAGTGCGCAGTTATAACGGTGATGTTTCCGAAGATGAGGATGACTTTGAAAATTATGAGACTCATTCGAAATAATAACCATAAAATATAAAAGCCAGGGAAAACTGTGAATCTATTAATTTACTTATTTATTATAATCATATTGTACATAGTTTTCAGTATAATTTATTTTTATAAAATTTAGTTTTTCCTGTCTTTATTTGGAAAAAGATTTTAAAAAAGGAGGGAAATTTAGCTCAGGTTTTAGCATTCACGGTATTATACTTTTTATTTATTTATACATTTATTTGCATATGTGATCATTAAGAATCAAGCTTTAGAAAAAGTTTTCAGGTTACCAAAATTTATACATAAAATTTTATTTCTTAAGAATATACTTATATTTATTTTAAAAAATTACATATTAAAGCATTTTATCGGTTAAAATTGGCCCCCGAATTGGTGGGCGAATAAAGTTACGTGTCTCAAAACTGGATCTATTAAAAGATAAGCAAAATTCTGTTTATGATTTGCATCTTTGGGAAAAATAGGATTTTTTTTCTTATCCAAAACCGTGACTTTAATACAGAGACTTCTGATTTGAATCTCATTTGTGTCCCTATTTTTTTCAACTCTGAAATAAATTATAAATATTTGTTATATACACAGACATATGTATATGTGTGTTTAACAAAGTTTAGTTTATCTCTGTCCTTTTCCAATAAAAGAATTAATTGCTAAGTTTTCGTTCACGATGAGCTACATGTAATTATTTGTGTAAGATTTGTGTCAAACAGTCAAAAAAGAAAATGTAATTGTATTATTTTCAAGCAGAATTTCTTACTCTTTTAGATCTGAGTCTTGTTACTGCAAAAATAAGCAAATAGTGTAATAATATTTACAAAATAAAATTCATGATCACAGAATGATTAGCAATATGTATTTGTGTTTGAAATATCCCTTTTGGTCTCCATATTTAGTTATTTTTTACTTACTCAATCAAATCTTTGTAAAGCATTTTTGACATATCTAAATATGGTTGTAATCTGTCTTCATACTGACACCACCTTCCTCCCAGTACAAAATGTTCAAATATGCGAAAAATTAATTCCTTTCTTTCCATTTCATTATACAATCCAAAATTATTACTGTTTTCATCCAAAATCATCTGAAATAATAATGATAATATCTATAAATCTTCATAATAATGAAGATTATTTAATGAAATTTCGGCATTGTTACTTGATAACACTTCATCGTAGATTGAATGGAATATTAAAGAATTTTGAATTGAAGTTCTTGTAAGATCAATTACTTTCTTTTAAGTTAATAATTAACTTCGATTTATGTTTCTAAAAAAAGAATTTCACATTTTCTCCTCTACATAATTTTGTTAATATCACCTTCCGAAGTTCATCAGATATGACGAAATCATCAACGAAGTCATCGGGGCAATGATGTAGACTTCCACCGTTGCGTACAATATTGTTTTTCGGATCTAAAAGTCGATCGAAGAAAGACATGGATGTTATGGTACAAGTCACATTTTCCAATTCCGTATCTTGTACGTGTTCTGATTCATACGCCCAGTCGGGTAAAGTTTTAGCAATGAAGTCAATCACTTCGTGATTCGTAAAAAAATTTTTAACGAACTGTTTTTTGTGGTACGGCTCATACGCTTGATCGAAACTGAATGAAATTAATTGCAGTTGGCCTTTCATAGACCTACAATTAGAAGATTTTATTCAAAATATCAGAAAAATCAAAAATTAACTATTGATTCCTGGTTGTAAGAATGGTCTTGCAATCGTCAGAATGAAATTAATCGTGAAAAGATAATTTAACAGACTAATGTGAAACAAAGGTATCGATTCTAACCATTTTAATAACGAATCTAAAGCATTTTTATCATTTGTTATGTTAAATTTTTTTATTCTCGTACTAATAAAAGTATACTTGCGCTCCATTTCTTTTAAATTCGACGTCAATCACAGCATCGGTTGCCATGGCAACCCTTGGCAAAGGTTAAATTCATAAGAGCCTCCAATATACATGCTTCATTTCACGGCCTCCAAGATAAAAGATAAAAAAAATACAAATATTTTTGGTTTTGAGAAAGATGCTTAATTTTCTCTCGAATATTGTAATTAATTTGTATTATGACAGGCAAATTCATTAAGACATAAAAGCAATTATATATTTTTAACAGGAGAATCATTAGTGCCACGTTCTGACGCCATTTATAAACAAATTTCCGTAACGCAAAACTAGTTGGTTTTTTAATTTCTTTTCAATTTTTATCATTTTCCCTCTTAAGATTGATCAGGAAACAATTTCTAATCTTAAAAACTAAATGTTGAATTTTTAGCAAATAATTTTATATAACATTAGTAATTAAAAAAACTAGGAAAGATGTTTAGAACACCAAAACTGCCGAAATTACCTGGATATTCATTTGATCGGGAGGTAAATTAGTTTTTGAAATTAAGAATAAGCTATGTACGTAGAGTAAAATGTAATTTTTTAGCAGTGTTAACGAAAATTCGACTTAAATACAAACGGAAATATTGATCATGACTTAAAAAACTGCAAATTAATTTGCTATTATCGACTTGGTAATGCCATTTGTTTGATTTCCGCTTATCTCAAGGGTCAGATTTATTTCAAATTTTGAGATACTTATTAATGCATTTTGTTTTATGAAAAATTTTTTTGAGTGCAATTACTATTTCGTTTAGAATTTATAATTTTAAGCCTCTCTTTCTTCTTTATTTGAAAGATAGGACAAACGAGGTTCCACAAATCTACTCAATTTGAACTTCTCAGAGGCGAAATACCTTATCTCACTGAATCACATAGACCGGGCATTGGCGGATATCCAATATCATGGACGTCACCCGATTTTTATCCATCAATTTATCCTAGGAGAGAGAGCAAAGAATTGCCCGGTTGGGTTGCCTTCGATAAACAAGTAAGTAATTTATTTTTCAACGGAAAATGTAGGAAAATAGTATCGTAAGTGATAACGGAAATTTTTATAGGTTTTGACATTCGATGCATACTTTCAACAAGCCGTTTGGGAAGTTGATCGCATCCCATATCAAATCAGAAAGGTGAAAATTCTTTTCTTTCTGGAAGATGGTACGATCCAAGTAAACGAACCTCGAGTCGATAATAGCGGTATGACACAAGGTAAATATATATATATTTAAAAATTATAATTTTTTCCGTTATTAAAAAGTTCTCAGTATTTAAATTGAGTGATAAAAGCAAAATCATTGAAGTTTTGGCGTGTCATCAGATTCTAAAAAACAAAAAACATTTTATCTTTGAAATGATTAGTCGATTTCCTTTCATTCAGGTACGTTGATAAGTCGTCAGCGAATACGGTTCCCAAAGCCGATGGACAACAATTTTTATGAAATGATAGATTTCAACATTGGAAAAAACGTTGAATTATATGGAAAGGTCTTTCGAATTGTGGATTGCGACATTTTCACCAGACAGTTTCTCAATCGCTTGGGAATCTTCGTAGGAGATCGCTTAAATTATCCAGACGACCCGCACACTTTGAAGGAGGAAAAGGTACGACCGAGTGAGACTTCGGTTTTCGCAATGATTTTTTTCTTTCGATCACAATTAAGTGGTCACAAAATGTTTTGCCTGTCTTTTTACCTTGCGTCTCTATGCTTTTCTCTTTTTTTTAAAACTTTTAAATGTTTTATGTAGAAAAAATACGACAGTATGGGCAGGAAGCCTCGAAAAACATCTCCAGAAAGAGGAAAGTACATCGAATTTGACAAATGCGTTTTGAAATTCTTTGGATACTGGGATGATAGGTAAAACTGACAAATAAAAAAATTCAGTAACTCACTTAATCCAAACACATTTGAACTATATTAAAATTTTATTTAAAAAAAAAGTTTAAAATTAAAACGCAACAAAATTCGATTCTAAAATAGAGACACGTAGAAAGTAATTTTTGAAATAATTTTGTTGTATCACTCACACATCTATTAATTGTTTTCCATACAGGGCGTCAATGTATGGATCAGTTCATAGATTAGAAATATATTATTTCCTAGCTGACGATACAATCGAAATAAAAGAAGTTGCTCCATTTAATTCCGGGAGAGAAAAAGGATCCATATTTTTAAAAAGAGGGAAATTGCCAAAATCTTTCGATTATTTATCCGGAATAGGTGACAATGACAAACATCCATTGCTCAACGTTTTCAGCACAGGATTTCTTCGAGGTAGATATGTGGTAGATCCGGTTACTTCAGGAGCTGCAAAGCTGTCATTTTACCAGTTAGTTCCTTTGTAAATCGTAATTAATCGCTTAATGAAAATTGGAAAATAGCTTATTAACTAAAAAGTAAACACTTTTTAGACTTAAACTCTTTCAGTTCTATGTATTTAAATGTGTAAATTTTGAAAAAATAATTGTCTCCAGGGAAAAAGATTTGGCAGTAGGAGCTTCTCTAAATGTCTACGGTAGAAAAGTCATGTTAACAGACTGCGATCAATACACTCAAGATTATTACCGTGTAAAGTATGGGATGGATTCTTTTCAGAAGTTAGAAATTCCGGATACAGAATATTCCGCCGTTGCTAAAGAATTTGAAATGCCTCCGTGGAATGGAATTGGATCATTTGAAGATTCTGCGGGGAATTGCAGGAAGGTTATTCCGGAACCGCCAAAAAAGGATTTTTATAAGATGTTGATTAAAGGAAGGTTGGATTTTGCATAATTCTTTACACAAGAAAATAATTTGATATTTTTAAAATCTTTTGTCAAGTATTCTATTTTGAAATAAGGATACAAATAGCAACTTATTACTAGATGCAATGTTAATCAGATATGATTAATTTCATCATAACATGAAATTTTTGAACAGTTTTACGGGTCTTTTGGCGTGGATCCTTCATAATGAAAATTTAGCATATGAAGCTTTTTTTTTTTACGCATGGGGGGAAAAATTCCTCGCGCACCCCAGCAGCCCCTGTACCGCTGGGAGTGTGAGCATTGCACCCGCTAATAAACCCCCTATAAACTCCCTTTAGTGCTTATTTGCAAGCCGCAGGTATCACCGAA
>JAOWBB010006844.1:0-125887 GCA_028565995.1 Ricinus marginatus
TAATTTAAATTTTTTTATTAATTTAATTATTAATTTTTTCTCCCTATTGTAGCATGATATATATATATATTTAAAATATGAGACATGTTAAATTTATTCGTTACAAAGTTTGATTAATTTTATGTAATTCTTTTGAATATATATAAATAAAATCTTAAGATAAAAGTTATGAAATTGATAAATTCATAAACTTTTTATTTAATTATGTTGGGTTAATGTGGGTCACAAAAACTTAATTATATATATATGTATATGGATGAAAGTATATATTGATTTTTGAAATTTTTATAAGTTAGAGCAGCGGGAAATACCGGGAGATTGGATGAAGAAACTCATACCCAGTCTTTATACATTAGTGCCGACTATTTTAATGTTTAACTTCACTAAATTTTTAAGTTTTATTTTTTTTTTTTTTTTTTTTTTTTTTTTTTTTTTTTTTTATGGGAAGAATATCATTATCTTGAGGCCATACTAATGGGCATGGCCTTTATCGAAAAGTGAAAAATAGGAGTGCCTACCTTGAAGATTTACATAAGAAAAGCTGTGTGAGACTATCAGTTTATGTTTATTAGGGAAAGCAAATTTTGAAAAAAATACAAAAACGTATTATTCTCTCACGTATTGTTAATTCCATTCAGGAAAATATTTTTTTTTATACTTTTTTTTCAATGTTATAAAAATATATATATAGTAAATAATTTTAATGCTGAAATTCTGGTATTTTGATGAATGCGGGGATGTCAACGTTTAATATATATATAAATTAAGTATTTATACAGACTAATTTCATTCATACTTTTATTTAATTAAGGAACGTGGAATTTGAAACCGGCAAACGAATCAGTTTGTTAAGAAGTGGCTCCAGTTATAAGCACCGATATCTTATTTCGGTTAACGCACGATGTCTACGGGGAAATTTTGCTGTTCTTTTTTTGTTCGCTCTCTTAAGCAGAATCATTTGCTGTTGTGAAGGAAGCTTTTTTCAGCATTTAACTTATTGCAGTAGAATTGGTAAGTTTTCGGGTGTGCAACGTTCGAGTGCCGTTCAAAGTGGTTTGAAGACTGCGGTTTGAGGGCTGCGTGCTTGAGTGAAACGTTCGAGGAAACTGAAGGCGACTTGAACCCGAGAGAATCACATCTTCGAACCGGTATTTTCATCTGGTTCTTTGCGGAAAGAACCTCCAGTTATGCAGCATTGTGGACGTCCTTCGCAGCCAGAAAGAAAAAGAAAAACACAAAACAATAATGCCCGGTTGTGCTCCCGTTGGGCGTAGTCCTCACGCGATTACAGTCAAGTGCAGCCGATTCGGAATTTTTTTTTTTTTATGCGGCACCCGAAGGACAAAATACGAGAATCTCGCTTTTTGGGTACCTGAGCCAAGTAAGTGCCTTGATTCCATAGCGGGAGACTGATTAATCGGGCCATTGTTCCCGCTTTTTCAGCTAATTTTTTCGGCCGGCGACTGCATTCGAGAGCTGAATATTAAAAAACTACATTCAAAACGGGTTGACAATCGCGCTCCTCTTTTCCCCTGCATCCTTTTTTCCCAGGCGCTGTTTTTTCAAAAAAATTCCCGGTTTACTTAAAGCCCGTTAGATTTTCCCTCAGCGGTTTGGGTGCCCCGCAATCATCCGAAAAATCTCAACTTGGTCTTGCGAGTGGAAGAACATGTCGAAATGCGAAAATCATGTCTTTCCGATGGCACTACCAGAAATCGTTTCTGTACCTTCCACAAAAAAACCATTTTTTTTTCTTTTTTTTTAATGTCGATACTTAATGTTGGTTCGCCAACGTCTATTTTTCGTTCACCTATCGCATAAGTACAAGTTACCAATCGTTCTGACGTTGCAATATATGACCGGCAAATCATCCTGATGGTGTAACAAGTGAAAATACTTTTAATAACAAAATCCGGATATCTTACCGTTTCACTCCGATCATTATATCCGATATATCCCTTTGCATCTTTTTATTTTCACGTATGAGATGCTATGCGTATGTATATATACGGACATTTTTTTGGAGATCAAAAGAACGGGCTGAGGATTATACTGACCAGAGCTCGTTAGCTAAAATATATAATGTTGCTCATTATCGGAAGATTGTTATTAATATAAAATTACCCCTTTTGTTGTATTTTTAAATGATATTTTCGAATATTGGGTAGATTTTCATTGATTTCAGAATGGGTCGATTGGGATATAGGTTTTTTCAAATTCGAGTTTTCAGTTTTTACCGCTCAACTATCTTGGAATGTTGCCTTTTTGAAAGGATTTTCATAAGTCCAAAAAAAAGTACTTTTCAGCAGAATTCTGTTTGTTTTTTATAACTGTTTATTGTACATGTGGTTTTTAAATTGTTCGTTGGCACTTTTGTGCTTTTGCATATTAAAGATAATAATTGTTTATAATAATTAATACATAGTAAATTGTAGTGAGTAACGCATAACCCTCTTGAATTATCCCCCGGTTAAAGCGCATGTTCCACGATCTCGTCATTAGCGGGGCTTCAAGATATCCAAACAGGTGAATGACGGATATTTGCCCAATCACACTCGACAAGCTTTAAGCGACGCATCTTTCGGATATAACTTTATTTTTCTTTTTTTTTATAACCAAAATCGGAATAAACATCAATAGTTTTTTCGACTCTTTAAAGATGCTGGTTTGAAAGAAATTTTTTTAGCTTCATACTCTCATTTCATATGGTTATCGAATTCAGTAGGATTCCCAAATTTATATAAGAGTGATGCCGGTTGTCATCAAACTCATTTAAAATAAATGTCCGCCTGGGCAGTTTCTTTCTTTTTACAGTGCCGGATTGTTCATCGGTCGCGTTCGGTGCCGCATTTTTGAGGAAAAAAAAAAAAATGTTTGACAAAATTCAAGACAATAGCCGCGTTTTCCGTATCGAACAGTGCTGTTAACTAAAAGATACCAAGGGTGAATATAGATGGGATGAGAAAAACATTGAAAGAATGCCGAAATTAGGCCGTTGAAAAAAACGGTCGCATGTGCTGACATTCTCCCGGAGCTACTATACGCTTTGTCATCATCCGCAAATATGGTAGCTCCAAATCTTGGCATGCAGGAACCGTCGACGTACACAAGGCTCTTGGACATATCCAACGACGACAGGGATTATGTTACCATGGAAAACATGAAACCGAAGGCTCATCCGATGTCGATGAGGCTTCATCAAATTGTCCAACCGAATCCACACCAGCAGAATTCATACTACGATCTCATGCCGCTTTCCTCGTAAGTATTTTATCACCGAATAATTTTAAAAACGTCCAAGTATCTCCTTATATCTTTAAAATGGTGGCACGAAATATGCCAGCCTTCGATTTATGTAAAACACGAGTGATCATTATACGGTCGCACCACACTTTGAATCATCCGTAAGTCGTAAAACGGGGAGATATACAATTCAGGATTCAGTTTATGTGCAGTTTTGGTCGATTTGAGAGTGTTATGTAGTTTATGGTGTTAAAGGCGAATGTATTTTTACATCAAAAAAAAGGACATGACCCGATGCAAATAAGCAAAAGACCGGGTAACCATCCCTTGTTTTATGATATTATTACGTTGATATGTACATATTTTCGCTTGTAAAAAAGTGATATGAAGTGTTGCAACAAATCAAACGCACACCCATGAATTGGCCGCAATTAATTATTTTCGATTTGGAACCACGGTGTAGAGGGGGGTTTTGCTGGGGGCACGGCCTTCCACACTGTGCCGGGAGTCCTCCGCATGATACCGCCCAGAAAAGCAAGGATTTTCACGGCCCGGAGGTTGGCTTCTGGTTCTGTCGACTAACTGTGGACGAAAAAAAATACATTATTTGACGCCATTCCTTTTTTAGTATTAACGGTGACTTGGTGACTTTCTCATTACATACCCTGTTCTAAGCCGATGCTTCGTATTTCTTTCTCAAGGCATTCGAATACCTCTCGCTTCCTCTTAAGCCCCAAGAGCACCTGAAACCATTACAGCAAAGTGACATCCAGAAGATGCTACACCAAGGGGGGTGTGTCGCCTTGAAATAAGAGCCCCGTGGATGTATTCACACATACCCAAATTTATCCCGCCATTTTAACCGGTTCCCATTAGTCGAACAACCTGAGAAATTTAAAAAGTATATTTTTTAAATATGGAGAGCCAATTTCATTGTCGCATAATCCCCTCCCCAATTGATTCTGATCTTTTACATACATATTCATATAAAACATTGCTTATTTTCTTCGTTTGCAACATACATATATATAAGCCATAAACTTATTTATTAAATTTTAGGACTATTCATGACGAAAATTTAATCTTCGATTATCAGGCGGTGCCGATTACAACAAAATTTTGATCACGAATTAATTGCAATCTCAAATAAATCTACATTTTGTGTATAAATCGGTATATTATAGGCTGATACCAGTTTCACTTACTCTCAACAACGTAAATTTTTAGAGTAATTTTAACTAAAATATTTTCATTTAATTACGGTCCTCTCTCACTTAATATAATTCCGTATGATAAAAATCTAACCTACGTATTATTTAACTATTCTTCCAATGCAACTATTCTTACTACATTTAACAAAGGTTTTTCTTGACTTTTAAGCCTATTTTTTCGGTGAATTAAAAGCGTTATAATAGTCGTTTTACTTTTTGTTCCAACACCGGTAATGGTTAAAATCAAAAATTTTGTGGAAGCATAATTTTGTAAACGCGAGAATCAGAAAAATATGAAATTCATTGAAGATAAATACTTTTAATGTCAAATATTTTTGGATTAAATTAAAGTTGATTTTAACGAAGCAAGATTCATATCGCTTCTTTGCTTCTAAAAAAAGACATTTATAAGCTCTTAATGCATAAGTAACGAAGTTGCTAAAAATATTTAAATTAATGTAAAACAATATCAGAACGTATGAAATGAGCATGTGTTGCATAATATATTTGATTTTAAATCGGGGCCTTATGTTTATTCCCAAATATAATTTTTTATGTTTATAATTTGGGTCGTTGATCCCGAATTTAGCAACTTTGTCAATGGTTCAACGAAAAAAACAGAAAATTCTATTCGATGGTAATTTAATAGCTCCCAATTTTCCATTCTACATTGAAAGAAGGCCAAACACGGCATTCGTGATGATTAAACTTTTTATAAAATATTCAAATTTTTTTTTGTAATTGACATAATATGACCCGTTATATCTGCTAACATATCTGTCACTCTTTCGGATCCATTTATATGACAGCATCATCCACTCGATGAAAGCCAACTAGTTCAACGGGTATCCCTGTATGAAGAAGGTATTCCCGGATGCATCGTAAATCGTTACGTGTTTTTTATTATGTGTATATTGCACGTTTATTTTCTTTTTACACGTGCATAAATTTATATTGTCCAAACAAAAATTTAAATATCAACGAGAGGTTTTTCTGATCAGAAAGAAAATTATTTCAATCAGACTGTTAACGTTTAGTAATATGATGCGGAGAAAAAGAAACAAAAACGTAGCATGACAAACAATTAATGAATAAAAAATCAGGGATTCAAACATCGTTGTAAAAGTATTTTATATAATTTTTAATGTACACTGAATGGCAAGTCTTAAAAATGAAAATAAAAATATAATTTATTAATATACAATTCAGTACCAGGATGGAAACTTTTTTTTTTTTTATTGCAGTTATGCTGGGTTGAAATATGAAATGTTTGATTAACATTTTTCTCGCAAAAGTAAAAATCTTAGCAATATATAAACATTTAAATAATTTATTTGTCTACTTAAATTCGACTTCTGCCAGATAATTCATTCTAAGGATTAGCTGATTCGATTCCTATGAATCTATTGTTGATATTCTATATTAAAAATCAAATACCAAGTAATCGATGCAGACATTCTTTCCCTGTGAAAAGGGGCAACAGGGTTGGGCGGGGAAAAAGGAAAGGAGTCACTTTTTTGCGAAAACAATGGACCGAAATGACGATGCGTGAACAGAATCCATTATATATTTTCAGACGTTATGTCTTGAAAATATTTTTTCCCCCATTAATTCAACCAAGCAAAATAAAAAATGGAGAATATCATTTATTTTCAGAAATTCCTGCTCGACTTCCATGTACCTGGGAGGAAGTCAAGCCGCCTGCCACACGTCGACAACGACGGACAAAATAGACATGGAACGACTGACGACAATCAAGGAACACAAAATGTTGGGAAAGCGAAAAAGTCCGTACCATCAGTAAGTGAAATTAAATACACAACCACTTACACGAGTGGGGTAAGCCACCCCCCCAAAAGCCGGGAAATTTGTATACTTTGTTTGTGTCCACCTTCGAAATCCCATTTTAGGCACCGCCTCCTCTCCCCCGGGAAGAATCATCCCATTAAGATTTATCATTCCTTGCTTTCATGCCGAAAATGCTGAGACGTCCTTTATAACAAACATTAAACTCCGAAAGTTATTATATAATAATATCGTCGCTATCTTATTCGCATATTTCCCAATTGGGTTGCTTTAGATCTATTTCTCTGGGCAATTCCATTTTGACTGCTTATTAGATTCACCTAATTCAATAAATATCGAATTTAAACAAATCGAAGGATATTTTGACGAGGCATTAAGTATATGAATGAATAATTTTTTTCGTCTTGTATAACTGGCTATTTATACATCAGTTCCATAAAAATATTTTTAAATGTCAGTAAGTTGAGTTTCAATGCAAATTGAAGGTTATCTGCTTAGCATATGCTTTATTATCTGTTGATCAATATTAATTACCTATTGAAACGGAAGTTTTCGGCAATTAGATATTCAACCTATAGATTTATTATGTAATTCTTACGCCTAAAATAATCGGATATTTGTAATGTATATTTTATATAACTGGCTGCATCCTTTCCGCGAACTTAATTAGAGTTTTTTATCTACAACTATTTATAAATAATTTTATTAATTACTAACATGAAAGAAAGTGAATCAACAATATTATTTATTTATATATATAATCAATAAATTTGATTTATTGATTGAAATGATAAATCAATAGACTTTTCAAATAAGAAACTTATGGGTGTCAAAATCATCGTCCAATTTTCTGCACAAAAATAGAAATTAAATAATAATATATAGCCCGGATAATACTATTTTGCAGTAATCTGATCGGTTATTTTTTTTTGTTTTTTCATAGACATAAAAAATTATTTTTTTCGTCCGCTATTAACTTTTAATATATTATTTTCAAGTATTATCTTTTCGGCAATAGTTTATCTGCTGGGGTTATCTGCTCTCAGAGTATTCGGGACTTACCACCAGGAAAGCATCAGCATGAGACATGATACCTTATTTTGAATCATACTTTAATATAATATATATTATGAAGGTTCAATGAATTTTAATATCACGACTCCCAATGCTAAAAGACTAGATCCAAGGATTTTTTTTTTTTGATGGAATGTGATATAAAAATTTGTTTTTACTCGATTTCAGAATTAGATGCAAAGCATCAGTTATTATATAATAAAAATTTGGTTACCATGAATATAACTGCACTATAATCTATGATTAGGATTTGCAATAGTTTTCTGGATCAAGCCCTTAAAAAAACTGGTAATCTCCTGGAGATTATTTCTATGTATACAGTTCAGTAAAATCAGGGGAAATATATTTTTTCATGCAGCATATTATAGAATTTTATTTCCTTTTTCAAGAAAGTTTTAATTATACAAATGTATAAAAAACATAAGTACTAATGTATTTATATGTGTAAGTGGACGTATATTTAAATATTAGTTGTAATTAATCTCAACTTCAACAATTCCTGTAATAAGTAGCATAAAGTTAATAATAAAAATTTTATTAACAATAATTAAAAATAAAAAAAATTTCAAAGTTTGAATATATATTATTAATGAGATTGTTTTGGGCTTAATTATAAAATGTTTGGTTTCAAATACAAACATATGTATAAGGTATGGTCCATAAATGCTAAATATATTGGTGGTAAAATTACTCCATATATATATATATATTCTATAATATTTGTTAAATATTTTTGTCTTCTCAAAAAGAGTGACAGTAAAAGGCAAATCACCATGTACGATTAATTGTGAGATTCAAAATAAATTTGGAGACGACATAAACGTCATCTGTTATATCGTTCAAAATAATTGTCTATTCATAAAATTTTGGTTTATTATAAATATATAAATTATTGCCTTAATTTTTTTTTTATACTGATATAAAAATCTAATTTGATCCCGTTCAAATCACACTTTATCTTTGTATTACCTTATTAATTGTAATAATAATAATAAAAATACATAAAAACTTTATAATGTACTTTATTGTTCTTAAAATTAAAGATTTTTGGATCATCCCATACACAGTATTATGTCAGTTCTGAACTAATTGTACTAGATTTGTATAGCACATTATTACCAGCTTAAGTCTTTTCCAGATGGATGATTAAATGAAATTGAATAGTAGCTGTCATTTTAATCGATGCAATCAATGTATCTTCCTTCTCCGGATAACATACGTGAATAAGTAAAACGAAAATGGAAACAACAATATATTCTAATTGTATAAATGGGTTTTTAGGTTTAATTGTACCTTCGCCTAAAATGAGTTGCTCGATTTCCCTACTTCAGTCATTTCCGCTCTCTTTTTGCGTCTTTGCTGAAAGTCCTGCTCAGTCTAAGATACCGAACTGATCCTTAGCTCTTACTTCGTTTGCTTTTCTTTTTAAGTCTTCTGAAAGAAAATAAATGTCTCTTTTACGCAAGTCGCCGACAGTGCCGTCGTGACCTCCTACCGCAGCCTTATCTGTTAATCTTGTAAAGTCAATCTGAAATGTAAAAACACAAATTTCATTCTTTTTCCCGGTTAAAATTTCCATTTTACAACATTCAACACGAATGTACTGACACTGGACCGTAAAATGCAGGTATTGGTGGGTAAGTTGACACTGTAATAGGGAGTTGGATTTATTTTTTCTACTAAATTATTCCTTTTATTATATTACGTAACATTAACTTCAAATTGAAAGCGAGATTTATAATCTGATGACGTCGGCTTGAAATTTGTAAGTTGAAGTCTTGTTAAGTGTGTACATATAATAAATTGATAGTTGATTTTGAATTTTTGTTAGCAGATATATTATTTAAATCTGAGAAAATGTGAAACGAACATCCGCTACTTTTTACGATAAATTATTTCAAAGCAACGCCGACTGCGGCGCCCACATGGTATAGGAATATTTGTATAGATTGAAAGGCCCATTCTAATTGCCAGTGAAACCCGTTAATATTTCGGCTTTCAAATCTAATTACTTTCTTAAGAAACAAAATGATTTAATCTGTAGGGCTTCGCTATTCGACAAGGCAAAATGTGCCTTTACTTGTAATCGTTCTTCCCCGGCAGCCTTTTTTGAGTGAAAAGTTCCAATTGTTTGCCCAGAGTTCGGTTTGTACCGTAAAATCGATTTGTAGTAAAAATTTATTTATGCAACCGTTGTTTATTCGAACGTTAATTTTACAATAACATCTTAGCAGAAAGCTTTTCCTGTAATTGTTATTTTCACAACGTTCCGGAAAACATTTGCACTTATTTCAATCGGCTCCGCGGCGTTAATTTCATTTCACGTTCACCGAGATTTACAAGTGAAATTGATTGTGGCACTTACAAATTATTCTCTATTTTCATTTTTATTTATTAAGCATATAAATATATTATAACTTCGTAAATTGTTTTTTATAGCGAAATCAGCGATTTGGAAGATGAGACAAGCACCGATGATAAATCTGTCAGAACCAACGACGACAAGAAGTAAGTTCAGTTCTAGCATGTTCATTAAAATTTCTTATTTTCATAAAACGAGGAGTGATGAATTTGAGATTTTCGCACAAAATGATTAACTAAATGGTTTTAAGGTTAGGAAGAAAACTCATTTCCCTTGATATGTCATTATCGCTCTGCGTGATTTGATTATATGGTTATATAATTATAAAAATAACGTTAACGGGGATGGAGCCCTGCACTCTAAAGTTCGGAGGTCCGTATGCCTTAAAGACAAACGAATCGAAGATTTACCGAGGATTTACGGTCAGAGAAGCCCATTTCGAAGCAGTACCAGAACCGCTGGGAAGGCTTGGATCGTCAAACAGTCGCAGACATCCAAGTCGAGGTAATAAAACTGAAAACAACGGCGATGTTCGCTTTTCTACTATAATATCAGTCCTTGACGTCTTCCAGTCGCGAAATATTCCGGTACTGCTATTTGCTTTGAGTTATGTGTCAAGTTGCGCGAAGGACATGTCTTCGTGCGATGGTTGAAAATCTGGTCGATGCTGTGGAATCGCCCGTCTATTGCGCGAAGATACATGCTCGCATCTATCGGAGAAGCAAGGCGTACACACGGATGTATGCTGAAAATTTATCGAAAGCCGAATGTGAGCGTAAAATGCCGGACGTGGAACAAAATAACTTATAAGATGAAATTGGTCGCAGCTCATTGAATTGACATACAAAATATTCTCTTGCTATAACCGACGTGTCATCAACTAATCCCAATTGTCGTACAAACCTTTCATACCCTTTGTTACATATGCGCACGTAATTGATTTTCAACTGATTCCGACAACGTTGATTTAAACATTGGAATGGATGCAAACATTATTTAACCTTTTTACCCGTTTCAGGCAGAATCATAGCGAGATAGAGAAGCGGCGACGCGATAAAATGAACACGTACATAACGGAATTGGCGAGCATGGTGCCCATGTGCCATGCCAACCCAAGAAAACTCGACAAGCTGACCGTGTTGCGGATGGCGGTGCAGCATCTCAGGTACGGCAAATTTCTGGGTTTCCGATAAATTTTATGGGGTCTCTTTGCGCTAATTTTACGCCCTCTTTTCCCTATTGTTCAGGTCAATCAGAGGAGCCGTCAATTCTTACGCCGAGGGCCATTACAAACCGAACTTTTTGTCTGACGAAGAACTGAAACATCTCATATTGCAAGCGGCGGATGGTTTTTTATTCGTTGTCGGATGCGATAGGGGAAGAATTCTGTTCGTGTCGGAATCCGTATCTCAAATTCTTAACTACTCCCAAGCCGATCTCCTGGGACAGAGCTGGTTCGACATTCTGCATCCCAAAGATGTGGCCAAGGTGAAGGAGCAACTTTCGTCGTCAGATCTTAGCCCTAGAGAGAGGCTGATCGATTCGAAAAGTGAGTCAAGATTCGGATTCGTTAGCGGCAAACGTTGCTTAATGGCTCCGAAGAAGGTCTCCCTTAGCTGCTGAATGTTCTTCTAGAGTAAGCCAAACACATCAGAGAGGAACTTTTTAGAAAAGTTAAATTTGTCGGCGATAAGTTAGGCACAGTAAATTTTAGAATTTTGGAAAAATCAAACTCTTATTGTCAGGAACAAACCATAAGCAAAGTATTTAGTTGTAGGATTCTTCAAAATGTGTACGTATTACAAGAAGATTGAGATAATTGAATAGAGGTAGGTGACTTCGAGTTTGCACCTCGAGAATATTGTTTTGCAATAAAAAATATGGTAGGGTTAGGTAAGTAGCAAAAGTGTTTCAGAAGGGCACCACTGCTTTGGTTGTACGATCAGTGGAAACATTTTCTCTTTCTCTTCTGTGCGATCCTATTAGGATCTCCTGATTGGGATCAAATCAAATAAAATGACAAATAAAAGTTGTCACATTTTCTTTCAGCGATGCTTCCAGTTAAGACTGATTTGCCGCAGGGGGCGACGAGGCTGTGTCCGGGCGCCAGGCGCTCTTTCCTCTGTCGGATGAGGTGCCGAGGATCCGTGCAGGTAAAAGAGGAGGCAGACACGACAACGGGATGTCACAGACCGCGGAAGAAGCAGCACAATTCGAACAAAAAATACAGTGTGATTCAGTGCACCGGGTATCTTAAGTCGTGGGCTTCAGCAAAGATTGGTCTGGAAGAAACCGACGGTGAAAGTGATAGTGAACTGTGTAATTTGTCATGTCTAGTCGCTGTGGGTCGTGTCCAGTCGCAGTTGGCCTCCTCTTGCTACCGTCCCGTGCCAAACATGAAACATCTCGAGTTTGTTTCGAGACACGCCATGGATGGCACCTTCCTCTTTGTCGATCAAAGGTGAACCCAACATTTCCACCTTCGTTTATGGCATTTCGCCCTCCGCAATTATCTAATTGCCTTAATTGCCAGAACTTTTCCTTTATTCTTCTTTTCAGAGCTACTTTAATTCTGGGCTTCTTACCTCAGGAACTCGTAGGAACAAATATGTACGAATACTTCCATCAGGAGGACATTAGAATGCTATCCGAAGTACACAAATTAGCTCTTCAGTCGCTGCAAGTGACGAAAACGCAAAATTACAGGTTTCGAACCAAGGATGGAAACTACGCGAGAATACGAACGGAGTACAGGCCTTTTAAAAATCCGTGGACGAAGGAGATCGAGTGTCTAATAGCCAAGAATTCGACTATAATGTATTGATTTTCCTTATTTCGCGACACGAATTTACATTTTAGCGAAAAACGAAAAAATTTTTTTCTCAATTTTTCAGATCCGATTCACACGACGCTGACAAAAGTGCGATGCGGAGCGAGGGACCCACCCAGTCGACTAGAAATTACGATATCTTGTCCCAGAGCAACGGGATCAGCAGTGTGCACAGGATGGTTGGATCCCACGTGAGCGCAAGTGTGATAGGTCAGCAGATTGCGAGGGAAGTGGCGATGAAGAGGGGAGACGACAGCTCTAACGGCAGCACACCATCTCCGAGCGGTTTGGACATCGAAAGCAACGATCCGGCACCCAGCGGAGAAGTAAATATCACGCCCTGCGGATACATGCATTTTTCATATTTGCTTTCACTCATGAGATTTTACTTGCAGTCTCCAATATCGACGAGCATACCGGATGAGGATGATCGCAGAAGCGGGTCTCTGCAGAGGTTAACGGAACCTGACGGTCAGCTGAGCACGGCCATACGAAACAACGTGTCCCTCTCGGCTTCAGCAATAGATACTGGTAAGAAAAAAGTGTTGTTCGACCACGATTCGCTCGAGAGGGATCGTAATAAAAAAATCTTCGCTTTCATTTTCCAGGGATAACCCCGGATTCGGAGATGATGGAAATGATGAGTGGAACCGTCATGAGCCAATCCCCCCAACAGGCAGTGACAAACGACGGAAACGACGAAGCAGCAATGGCTGTGATCATGAGTCTGCTGGAGGCCGATGCTGGACTGGGAGGTCCAGTTGACTTCTCCGGATTGCCCTGGCCCTTACCTTGAGAGAAGGCAATACCGTTAACCTACTGCAGGTACCCCGTCATCTGCTGTTAACCGTCTGCGACGAAAGAAAAACTCCTTTTAAATTTGTCGCGTAAATTCATCAACTTGCAGGTAAACTTATTCTTTCACACATGGAGAGACTCGCAAATTTCGGCGCACATACTTTAACATATAAGTCAGTCATAAAGCTCTTAGCCCTCATGTAATGCAGCCCACAAATTCCCCATAAAGTTGTGCCATATTTTACCACATACACATAAACATATTTATTATAATTAAAAAATTCTTCGTTTTTACTCAAAAACAAAAATTCAATCCATTTAAATATAAACTTATTTTATGAGTTTCTTGTACAATCAATTAAATAAAAATATAATTTTATTATAAAGGTCGAGATATACATAATAAAAAATACATAAGAATGCGTGATAGAACATTTTGCGGTTCTTTCAATGTTTTTATGCGTATCGCGAAAAGAAGTTATCAAGGATCACTTTTAAGAGGTAAATATTAGTGAGACTTATTTTATAGCGTTTTTAATGTACGAATTACTGAAACTTGTGCTAAGTACCTGACCGCCCTTAACGTTTTCACTTTCCTAATATCCTTGTGAAATTCTTGAACTCTGTGAAAATTCGATTCATCTTTAAAAAGTGAAAAGAATTAAATAAATGGAAGTCGTTTTAAGTTTGTACAAATTCGATTTTTAGATTACTGAATTATTATAGTTTATAAAATTGTGATCTCGATGTAGGAATTGGATGATATGATTTGTAATATAAAAAATAAATGAGTCGAAGATAAAAATACATATATATACATATATATATTTGAGTTGTTTGTTATTGTAGTATATTCGTGTTTTTTCCTTTTTTTCTCTTCGCTAAGGAATAACTTTCGTAGTTGAAATTTCGAGACTACACCATCAAATTTACCGCCAGACTTTATTACTTTTGCGAATGGGGCGCGTGTCAATCAAAACACTCGCTGTCCTCCTAATTGCAGGAAATTTCCGTTCCCTCTCGGATGAGAAGTAACAAAATTGCAACATTTTGTTCGAACCAATGCATAAAGGCGACTTGGCATTAACCGGAATCTGGCATGGCCATTTCTTTTTCACCCACGGGATAAATAAAGAAACATTTTTTTTTTTACAATTTTGCGAAACTTAGAAACTTTGTGAATTTGTAAAGAAACATTTTTTTTTTTAAATACAGAATATGAAAAAATTTTCGTCTTCTCCATTGAAACAATTCAAATTGTATTGATTCCCGTTAATTGAAATTCATTATCCGATCACCCTTTTTCCCTGATTTTTCTCTCCATATTCCGGCTGCTTCCACGTGTGTTCCCCTCCATTTGTCACATTGATTTACCTGAAATTAAAAAATCAGTCGTTTTTTAAAATAATCTTTTTAATCAAATATTATTTTTTTGCGAGTTGTCGAATCGAAAAAAATCGCAAATTTTAAACAATTATTTCATTGCATTTAAGTTAAAAGTCAGTGCTAGCCGAAGCGCGACCTGCGATCGTTCAATCAAATGTAATAAAGGAGTCCCTAAAAGCTGCCTATGCGCACTGCTCTTGCACAAAACTTACTTTTTCATCCACGATTCTAGACCATAAAGTGCAGATTTATCATGCATAAAATAAAATTACACATTTTCTTCAAATTCATTACATTCTTCAAATTCATTAATATTCGCATTATTTCTTCAGATTCATTATAAACTGATATCATCAGTTATACATTTTCGTATTTCAAAGACAACGCAATTTTTCCTCTTTTACTTGCCTTTACTATTCCTCGTTTTGGAGATTTTCACAACCTTCGACTTTTTTGGGTCCGGCTTGTCCAGGCAATTGACGTCCATCTCCATGCTTTCCATTTTCTCCCTCAACAAACTGCTCAATAGAACGTTATATTCCGAATTTTCGTTAACGTCGCTGACTTTTTTGCTTTTTACCCTACACGAACTGTCGTTTGTTTTGTCATTTTTCTGCCTCCTCTTACTTTTCGTCGTGTCTCCCGCTGCTTCCGCTTTTGGAGTGCTGGTTTTGAGTGGCGTCAAATCTATATCTCTTTCCATGTTCATTTTCTTCCAGTGAAGCAATTCGTCTATTAAAAACTCTGACGATTTGTCCGATTTTTCGTTTTCGATTAATTTGTACTTCGGCGTTTTCTTCTTCTTCGGACTTTTGCCAGACAGTCCCGGGAAAGCATCGTCGGAAACCAGCTTGGTGTGGTATTCTTTTTCAACTTTCATTTTATCCGCGATCAATGATTTTGATCCGTTGGATGAGTTAATGGCGCCATTGCCCCTGTCCGCAATTTCGATTCCGGCCCATGTTTTGAAGATTTCGAAATTTTCTAACCGTTTCTGAACCTTTTTCGTTTTTTTAACTTTGTCTTTTTCGCTGCCAGATTTTTCTTTCTCTTCCAAATTTTTTCCAAACTCTTCCAAAAATTTTTCATCGGTTTCATTCAGATATTTGCTCTCGCTTTTTTTCATTTCCGGCTCGTAGTTCTTCGCTGATTTTCCGGTTTTATTTATATTAATAATTTTATCGCTATTAACATCGACTGATACGTTTAAACTTTTTTCGGTGTCGAAGAATAGGCATTCTTCGGAGGCGTTGTGAGAGGAAACGGATGATTTGATAAATACATCATCGTTCAATTTTAATTTTTTCGCCGGAGGTAAGTTAGAGTCGTTTTTCAATCTTTTAAGAGGTGTCTCCTCTTTTCTTTTTTTTATGCTTTCTCCCTCCGAGTTGTTTCGTTTTAATTTTTTATCAATTTCGCTTTTTTGAGGAGATTTCTGGTTCTTTTCATCTGAGAAATACAAACTTAATGGATTTTCAGTTTCATCTGAAATTCTCCTTTTAGGTAAAATGTGGGCGTTGAATTCTGCACTTATTTCAGTTTTTGATCCCGTTTTTTTATGAGGTGATTTCTCCTTTTTGTTCTTATCCTTTTTATCTGAACCCAATCCATTGCTCTCAGATTCTTCCCTAATTTGTATATCTGTCCCAGAATTTAATATTTTTGTACATGCTAATTCTTCAAGACTATAATTTTTTTTAGATGGTGTAATTTGAGTCCCAGGAATAAAATCTGATAGTTCAGGATTTATGAATAAGTTATTAATTTTACTTATATTCTTTTTCTTTGGAGATTTTTCCGTCGTCCGACTTAATCTTTCGGATGAAATGCTGTTTTCCTCTGAAAACATTTCACATGACTCCTCCAATGATTGTTTCTCTTCTTTATCCGATTTTTTTTTCTTTTTTTTCTTTTTTTCTGATAATATTAAATCATCAAAATTATGATCGTTTTCAAAATTGTTATTGAATTCTTCTAAGTCGTCTTTATCTTTCTTCCTTTTCTTTTTCTTCGTTTTGTGAAGTTCGGACTTCGTCATAGAACTACACGGTGTGTCAAGATACGAATCCTTCGTTTCTGTCGATGCTAAAACCGAAGATGAAGGGGTTGCATTGTTGGGCGTATTGTTGAACTGAAAATGAGAAAAACATCATCGAATAAGTTTTATAAAATAAGTTATAAGCTATCGGCATTCTGACGAAGATGTCACGATAAATATTTATGAATAAAATATTTTTACCTTCTGAGATCCCATTTCTTTGTTTACAAATGTTTTCTTTTTCACTTTTGACGTTGTTTCAGCAGGATCTGAATCCTTCATTTCTTGCTGTACGTTCACCTGAAAGAACCACATATCAAAAACATAAAATTTTATTTATAAACATTTTAACGATAAAATTATTTATTAATTAAAAAAAATTCTTAAACTCTTAAGTTTTGTTTAAATTTAATTTACTCACTGCTGTCCCGGATATTTGCCTGGCTTCTGACGTCGCTAATTTTTCCATCAAATTTATTTTGGAAGAATTTTTCTCATCAGAACTTTTAAATGAATTTTCTAGGTCACTAACATATTCTGATATAAATTCATCATCCTCATCTTCATTTCTATTCCACAATGAAAATTGAAAAGAACAGTTGGAATTATTTGCTTTTCTTCTCATTTGCTTTTCTTCTTTTCCTAAACTTTCATCTGGTATTTTACCTCTAATGAAAGGCACTGTTCCAGAAAAATCTCTAGCAGTCACTTCAAAAATAATTTTTTTATTGATTTCAACATTTTTAATGTTCCAGTTATTAACTTCAACATTTTCTGGTTTCAGAATTATTGCATTAAAATATTTGTGAATAAGGCATCCAATATGACTGCTGCTTTTAAAATTAACAACTCCTGAAATGAGTAGCTTAAGAATTAAAATTGTGAGAATTTTAATATAAACTAATTTTTAATAGCTTTCATGAACGTTTATAAGAAATGATAAACTGATTTGAAATGATTTTATCAAAATATATAAAATATAAAATAAAATAGGAAATTATATCCTTTAACATTGTCTACTTTTAACATTCATCATTACCAATTTAAGCTTATGTGATTTACATCATTTTTTCAAAAAATATATAGAATTTACCCAGTATTACACACCTTCCAGAAGAAATCCAACATCGGGTTGAAAAACGAAAAACTCCACACTTATGGAGACTTCAAATTCTCCATATCTTCCTATTATTTTACCAGTGTTTGCATTTTGCATAGCCTTTACATTCTGGTAACCCAATAAAATACCATTAAGACTGAAAAGAGGAGATTATGTTAAATACAGTGACCAATACATTTTTATCAGTTTAAGTACAATGTTTATATACAATGTTTAAATGTTTATACACAATTTACTATTCATATTCACCTAGCATCATATTTTTTTAAACTGTTACGCAAATTTTCGAAAATCCCCTTTTTCACATCGTTCAAATAAATAGGACGAAGTGATATTTTCTTGACGCATTGCTTCAAAAAAATACAAGAATGCTTTTCATTGACTAAACTAAGCAATGTATCGTGATCGTAATTACAATTCTCAAATTTCATCATTCCGCTGAAAATAGGAGTAGAGTCCGAAGTAAAACGAATTATATAATTTCTATTTTTTTAAAATGTCATTCAAAATATGAAATATTAAATAACTTAGATATTGAATAACAGTCTCCAGGCCAATATTCCAAATCATCCGAAAAATGTAACAAATTATTCATCGACGAATAGGCGCACCGGGCTTTCGGCCCATCACTTAAGGAATTATATTATGTTTTGTATTTCTGAAGGATAAGGTTTCTTTTACCACAATTTGAGGAAGGGTCAAAAGAGAAAAAAACAGTATAACCAATAGGCACAATAAAGTTCTCCTTACATACTTAATGATAGCTTTCCATTTACAATTTCCTTTTATCTAATGCCACGTCCATTGTTTATCGTATTTAATCTGAACATCTTTAACCGACAAATATATATTTCAAATTTATGAAATTTTATTTTATAAAAAATGTGAAACTTTGGTTTAGGAAATGGAAAATATATCGGACGATTCCGTTATAAAAAATGATTTGTCGATAAGTGAATACGATGAAAAATTAACGTTTGAAAGTTCTGACAATAGTAAAAGATTTAATATCGAGGTTAAAGCGATCGCATTGGCCTCAAAATCGGGAAGTTTCTCGAGTTCCGAGGAAGAAATTTCTAGTTTTCAGGTTGCTGGAAAACTTAAACGATTCTCAGATAAATCCGAGGAACAAGAATCCATTTTGCCAATTAGTCCAGTTCCAACTCCTCCTAGTGTTAAGCGGTCTGGAAATCGTCTTTCACCACCGCTGTATACGCTGGGTACAATAGCCAAAAAAAAGTATATGAAATTCAGTACTGAGAAGGCAAGAGACGTATTGTCTTTAGATCAGTTAACTGTTCAATATTCTTGTGCACGTGACAAATTGGGTATTATGGATGATGATATTTCATGGATTAGTTCAATGGAAACCCCAGCACCTCAAGTTTCTATGTCAAGTGAGTTCAATACCATTGAAAGAGCCACATTTTTGCCTGAGAATGACTTAAACAATGTATGTATTTTGTTTTATTCAATTTTGCTATTTTCATTGTAAAATGCAATAAATGTTTTATGAATAATAAAGTTTAAATTCAATTTTAAGTGTATTATTTTATAATCATTATTTAGATTTTAAATGACCTAAATTTTTTTATTTTTTCTATTTAAATTAATTGCCTTAAATAATTTTTATTTTGGTCTTAATCTTTTTTCCAGGAGCTAAAAATTTATCTAACTTTCCAATAATAAAAATCTTTGAATGTTTGCTTCAAAACATTTTTAAATTTGAAGTAATTATTCCTCATTGAACATAAAATATATAATGTAATTAGTGGAATACATTGAATATGACATAACTCCAATTTAAGTTTGTTCTTTTATGAAAAAGATAATCTAAAATTTATGAATTTACAGCCCTTAATTTAATATTTGTTAAATAAATTGTAAAAAAAATTAAAATTTTTCCATTTCATACTATAAGAAATTTTTTTCTGAGTGGTTGTTTCTTGAAATTATTGTTACAGATGCAGCCAAGAGTATTATTTTCTCCTAACAAAAGTGATGATTGTAGCTTTAAGCCATTAAATTACAGTTCTGAAAGTGATAGTGAAGAAACAATAAAAGAAGCAAAAAAGAAAACCATGGACATCTGTGAATTAACACATACCTACGTAACAGAATCTAAAAATGCAAATGTATTATTAGAAAATCCAGATAGTGATAACACTAAAGATAAAACTCAAGATTTATTGTTAAAAAGTGAATCTAAGGAATCAAAAAGAGCTATTTCACCTCTTTTGCCAGTGTTCAGGATTGAGAAAACTAAAAAAAAATCAAAGAGAAAAAAAGTGAAATCTGCACAGATTAAATCACTTTCTGATATTTCAGTTTATGACTCTACAGTGAAAAAAAATTGTAATAATAATTTAACTGAGGATAAAACATTTATTGATTGTGGTTCAGAGTTGTTATTGAATTCAAATTTGTCTAAAATAGAGATCAACAATACTAAAAGTGAGAATTTTTTTCATGAACAATCTAATTCAATTCAAGATGATTCTTTTCAAAATATGTCTTTCAGCTGTATTGATGAACTTGTTAAAAATTCAGTTAACATTACAGAAAGTACTTCAAACTTTGACAATCAAACTTCCATTTTGCCTGATCAAAGTTCTTGTGAAATTTTTCCTTTGGAAAAAACAAATGATAAAAATTTATCAGTATCAAATGAAAATGCTAATCAGAATAAATACTTTTATTGTTCAACAAATAACCATGAATTGCATCAGGTACCGACTTTGGATAATTTTTTAAAATGTGCAAAACAATTTGAAGAAGGAAATTTTGTGTTGGATAAAGTACTGGAGGATTCTTTTACCAACACAGAATTAATTGCCTTCAGTGACATGATAAATGACAGTTCAAAGGTAAAAAATTTTGAAGAATTGAAAACTGAAGAACTATCACAAACTTGTCACACAGAAAAAATTCAGAAATCTCCTAACGAGTGTGAGTCTGAACTAGAAAAATTATCTTTCACTTTTATAAATGAAAGATCAAATAAAGACGAATTTAATGAGAGCTCACAGCTTCTGCAGCGAAAAATTAGCAATCGGTTCACTGGAAATGATGGGCGGTTGGATAAATTTCCAAGTGAAACTTCATTAAATAAAGCAGAGGATTCATATTTCAATTCAAATAAGAAACTGGAATATGTTAATGATTTTAAAAAAGCATTAGTTGAAGAGGTTAATCATTGTAAGATTCAAGATTCTCATTGTATTAAATTTCCCACGATTTCTACAGCGCTTGGTAAATCAATCTCAATATCGGTTCAGGCTTACAATAAAGCGAAAAGTATTTTAGGAAATGAATTTGAAGAGGACGATGATGTATTTGAAAGCAAGCATTCTGGCGAAGAAAAAACTGTTGTTAGTCACAAATTTGAGGGATTTCGAACAGCCAATGATGGAGTTGTGACAGTATCTGAGGAATCATTGAATAAAGTGAAAAAATTGTTTAAAGAATTTGATGAAGTTGATTGCGAAAAGACTTCGGATATTAAAGACATTCTTATCCCAAGAACTTCCGGTTACAAAGCTCCACAAAAATCTATAAAACAGACAAAGATTGTTCAAAAAAATAATTATGACAACGGGAGAAATGAACCTAAAGAAGTTACATTTAACCATGATGTCTTAAGTTTTAGGACATCGTCCGATAAAGAAATTAAAATATCAAAGAAAGCGATAGACAAGGCAAAAGCCCTTTGGTTTGGGGAGGAAGACATCGACGACAAATCGTTGTCGACATTTTGCGATAAGAAATTGGGAAGTGAACAGATTTCCGAAAGAGATATTGAAAGTCATGATGTGGAAGCAACTTTGGCAAATGAGTCCGAAGCGAATTTCTGCGGTTTCAGTACGGCTTCCGGCAAAAGAGTAATTATATCGGAAAAAGCCTTGAAAAAAGCGAAGGAAATTTTAAGGGAAGAAGTACAGAAGGAGGAGGTAAGAAACGAAGAAAGAATGAATTTTGAAGAAAAAAATATGGAGGCCCAAAGAAAAAATGTAAGTGATTTTCAAAAGAAAGACATGGAATTGGAAGAAAAGGATTCTGCCTCGGTGGGAGATGTAAGCGGCAACAGTTCCAAAGATGAATCCGAAATTATTCCTTTATGGCTTCATGCTTACAATACCAGCCCTGCAATGATAGGGGATCGCATGGATTTGGCTGTGTTAACGTCCCATGAGGATCGCATTTACCATTCTACTCCTAACGAGCAATACCGAGTGAGAAGCCCCGTGCTCGCCACGACAGATAGGTTCTTTAACAGGAAGAAAAGAAGAAAACAAGGGAGGAAACTGGATTTTGAGGCATCGCCCAGGCAGTTGAAGTTGGAGGAGAAATCGCATTTCATCGTGTCTCACAAAATGACAGCTAAAAACCCCGCAGAAAAGAGATGCCCCTCGGAAGTCAACCTCGATTTCACAGTGCCATTTAAAAAACTCAAATTAAACGATCCGGAACTAGCGGCTTCTACTTTGGACGATGCCATAAAACCGAGTGAAGAAGTGATCGAAGGTAGGAAAGAGGCCAGGATAGAGCAGGTTCGAGCAGCCAAGAAAGGGAAGGTGAAACCCTTACAGGGTTCCCACCTTGTGAAAAAGAGAGAACCCCAAATGAAATGGTCCGAAGTCGTGAACGAGAGTTTTCCGGGAAGGTATACAGAGGAACAACTGCGAAAATACGGCGTAAGGAACGATGTCATGGAAGTTACCAGCAGCAATGCCGCAGACTATAAATTCAGATCGCTGGATTTTTACTCGTACGTGTATCGAGTTTCGAACAGAATTCATGCTTTTATCACCTTAGATGAATAAAATTTTATTTTTCAGTTTCAGTGCTTGCTGCAGCAACGTGAGGGGCTTCGCCATCGGCGATGGCTGCTCCTTAATATTCAACGACGATAACACGGCAGGCGTGGCGGAAATTTCGAGAGCTTTTTTCGCCTCTCCGGGAGTTGAACCGAAATTTATATCCGAAAAATGGGTTAAAAACCATTACAAATGGATCGTGTGGAAACTGAGTCATTACGAAAGGTCTTTTCCGCAAATTTTCGGGGGCAGATGCCTGACCCCGCATAACTTACTGCTGCAGCTAAAATATCGATATGATAGGGAAATTGATCTCAATCATAAGTCTGCTTTGAAAAGAATATTAGAACATGACGATTCGTCCACAAGGAGAATGATTCTACGTGTTTTCGACATAAAACAGGTAAAACACCAACTTTTATTCGTTTTCTCTTACGAAAACGACCAACCTTCAGATTTGAAATTTCGGCTTTCAGATCTCAGATTTTGAAAGCATCAGCAACGATTCGGCGGGTTTTAAAAATTCAAATACATTGTACAAGTTGGGAGTGACCGATGGATGGTACAGTTGTTATGCAGAAACAGATTTTGCAATGACAAAGTTGATAGAGAATGGGAAAGTCACAATCGGAACAAAATTAATCATGCAGGGAGCAAAGCTCTTGAACTGCGACCAAGGAATCTCACCATTGGATGTAAGTTACATTTTCTCCATCTATTAGGGCTCTTATGAAAAAAAAATATTGGTCAGTATTCATAATTTTTCATCATTAAAAAATATCTGCCATTGCAGTATTATTTTGTATTTCCATAACCATAATTCCGCAAATTCACTTAAAACATTTTTAATTTGATTTTAAAAATCTTGTAATAATGAGCTTTAACATGCGAATCTTCAAAAAATTAATTACTTCTGTGGATGGAAAACGCAATACTAAAATATGTGTATAGTAGGCTTTGAGCTTTTTCATTAATTATATAATTTCCAATATATAAATTTAGTCTTTTTTAATAATTGTTATTCAAATGGTTTCATACCCAAATTTAATATCACTAAATTAATATTTTACTGAAGATTTGAAAAAGTAAATGAAAAAATAAAAACAATTGTTTTAATTTAAAAAAATAATCAATTATTTATTTTAAAAAACAATTTGGTTTTAAATTAAACTTATAATGAATAAGATTCATTGATCTGGAGCCCATAATTTAAAAGTCCTATCATATGAGCTAGTTGCAATATATTGTGAGTCCAATGATATGTCAATACTCATAACTTTATTATCATGACCTGATAATGTTCTCAAAGGCTGCCATGTTTTATTTGACCAAACTTTTGCAGTATTATCATATGAAGCAGTAACAAAAAAAAATCCACCTGATTTTTGAAACTTTACATCAGCAATCAAATTCATATGTGCTGGTATTGTATATATACATTCACGCTTTCTCAGATCCCATAATTTGCATGAATTATCCTCACTTCCTGTTGCTATATGATAACAGTTGGGTGAAAAATCTATACTGTATACTGACTTCAAATGACCTTCTAAAAACATAATGCATCTTCCAGTTCTCAGATCCCAGGCTCGTGCAAATGCATCCAGTCCTCCTGTTACAGCTACAGACCCATCATTTTGAAATGAAATGCAGTGCACTGGTTTGCAGTGACCTTCCTGATGTAAAACTTCTTGCTTTTGCTCCAAATCCCATAATCGCCATGAAGAATCATAACAACATGTGCCTAAAAATCTTCCAGATGGATGGAATGCCATTTTTGATACTCTGTATGGAGCATGACCTTCAATATCAGTTATTGGTTCTTCACTGTCCAAAGACCATAATTTTACACTACCATCTGAAGAACATGAAGCCAAAGAGCACACACTTGATTCATTTTCAATAGTTGCTTTTGGATGGAAAATTATGGCTCCAACATTACAGTTGTGACCCCTATATGTTTTAAGTAATTCACATTTAGGCACTGACCATAATTTACATAATCCACTCCATGAAGCTGTTGCTAAATATTGTGAATTTGGTGAAAACTGGCAAAATGAAATTGGTCTTGTATCTCCAATTTGACTACTAAAAATTGTTACTGCCTGAATCTTTTTATGTACCTCATTTCTTCTGGCGGTTTTGCTAGTTTCAGGTTGTTTTTCAAGCATTTTAGCTTCTTTTATTCTTTTATGAGCTCTTGGTAATGAATAAAAAGCTATCCATTTTCTAGCTAACCTTAGAGCTGGAGGCCCTTCATGGTACCATGTTGTTTCTTGATCTTTTTCTTGTTGAATTCGATTTTCTTCTTCTTCTTGTTTTCGCTGTATTGCATCTTCTCCCAATTTTGACAGCAAATCTCTTAACCTACTTCTTCTGTCAGCAGGTCCTTCACCAAATAAACAAATTGGTTCTCCTAATTGTCTCAAGTTTTTTTTAACTTGTTCATCATCAGTGGATACATGGATTTGCCTTGCTCGCTTCCTCCTCTCGAATTCTTCTAATAAAGCAGCTCTATCTTTTGACATCTCATCTTCCAAATCCATATATTCATCGGAAATATTGATGTTACCAGATTGGGTAGATACAGCTTCACCCTCATCTTCATCTTTACCCAAAGCCTGAGCCTCAGCCAATCTGGCTCTTTCTTGTTCTTCCAGAGAGCCATAATGTAATCTCTTTTGCTTTTTTACATACAAAACATCTTCATCATCAGACATCTTAATTGTTTACAGTTTCTTTCGGTTAACGACGAACGTTTAAAGTTGGTTAAGCAGAGGCAGTGTTATTAGAATTCATGAATTTTCTAGTGACACGATCAAGATATCCGTTTAATATGTATGAAAAAAAATTTGGATATCTGTTAACAAAAGTTTATGTAGGAAAATTTTAAAGAGGAAATGTGTATAATCAACGTTTTGTTGAATGTTACTTAGGTATCAGAAAATGTTCATCTGAAAATTTCCACTAATTCAACTAGGCGAGCAAAATGGGATGCAAAGCTTGGTTTTCAAAAAAATAACGGACCGATGTTGGTTTCTTTAAGTTCCTTACTACCGAACGGTGGTTTTATTGGTCGCATTGATGTTATCATAGTTAGAGCTTATCCAATTCTGTACATGGAGAAAAAAAGTGATGGGAGTCATGGTTCGTATTAAATATTTTGAAGTACAATAGTACATCAAATGTATAATTTTCAATTGTATTATCTCGAACTTGTAAAACATTTTATATTCGTAATATTAACATACGCTAAGTAAATGCTGCTTAATTAATAAGAGAGTAACTCATTTAAAATTTTTTCATAATTCAACTGTTTTGCTAACTTAAAAATATTGTTTCAGTCATAAGAAATAAAAGGGCAGAAGACAAAGCAGCAGCAATTTTTCAGCAAAAACAAGATGAGATGGTAGAGCAAATTTATCAACAAGTTAGAGATGAAATTCAAAAAAAAGCAAAAATTAAAGAAAAAACAGATAAAAAATTATCTTTATCAGATTTACCAAATATTTGTGATCCTGAAGATCTTTATAGGCTTTATGAGAATTGTCTAGATCCTTCAACTTTTCAGGTAATTTCATTTCAAACTATTTTCAAATCAATTCATAAATAATTGAAAGAATAATGAATTTTTCAAAATTTTATCAATGATTGTATAAATGGAAGCTGTTATTTTAAAAATCCAGTTAACTGGGTCAGTGAAAAACATTATCCTATAGAAATTTCTAGCTCATACTTATCCTAATAAAATTTAAAAGAGAAATATTACCTTTGACTCACAGAAAACTGAAAAAAATTATGCAGGTATATTTAGGACATATAACATATTTGTAGAGAGGAGCAGAAAATTTGAATTTTAAAAAGAATAATATAACAAATAAAAATGATGTTTTAATTTGTTTTTTCAGAGCCATTTGACCACTGAACAGAAAAACAATTTAATTGAATATCAGAGATGGAAGAATGAAAGCATCAACAAAGAATTATCAGATACAATGAGGGAAAAAATTAATAAGGAGAAAATAAATAATCGTAATATCACACACTTATTGAGAACTAAAGTTATTGATTTATGCAAACCTGATTATGCAAATGTATTATTGTTTACTGCTTGGAACTTTACAGACGATGTATTAGATTTGCTGGATGAAGGAAAAGCACTTTCTATTTTTAATGTAACAGCTACTAACTCGAGGTACTAATGAATTTTTAACAAAGCTAATTTTGAAAACAATTAAATAGTATCCTATAAAAGCAGTTTTAATTGTATTCACCTTTGATATTTTTTAGATCTTTTAATGCAATTCAGTTGAATTCCACTAGGCAAACTTATTATAAAGAACTACTGAAAATCAGCAATTATCCAGTGCGGAGACTGACGCTTTTGAAAGATTTAACACCTGATTATGAACCTTTATTTAATGAAATAGATTTGGTAGGAATTGTTGTATTTATCCATGAAATGTTTTATGGTTCAAAGCAGGCACAGACGCTATTTTTGACTGATCTGGATAAAAATTTCGCTGGAGTGATATTTTGGGGAAATTTTAAGGTTTGACAACTTATTTTCAAACGATCAAATTACTTATATTAAATTTTCTTCGTAAATTTTATTTCACTGCAATTACAGTTTAAATAATTTTCCTAATATCTAATGCTATCCAAAACTTTTTTTTCATTCTTTTAGGCTAATACTGCATTCGACTGTATTTCATTTTTAACTTTTAGGATTACGGTTGGGATAATATCTTGACCATCAGTGCAGTAGTCGCTTGCATTAATCTTCAGTGGAATAAAAAACAAAATTTGAGTTGCATTCCTTATGTTTATGCAAATGATTCTACGATATTTACAGAAAATCCGAAGCAACCTCATTTAAAAGAGGAAATTAAAAATTTGAAAATATCATTACCACGGGTAGGTAATAAAAGAATATTTCTTTAATATTCAGTACCTTGCAAGGAATATAAATACGTTTTTCTCTCTAAGGATCTGAAGAATTTTATTTGCAAATGTGAAGAGGACATTAAAACATTGTTGGAGAAGCAGACGCACGCAAACAAGAATACATCGAATCACGACTCCAGTTTCGGGGAATCGGTCTCTCTGAAACCTAAATACATAAATGGATTTAAGATGAAACCGAATGCATCGAGCACACCGTTCAAATCCTTTAGCCTGGGACTGAATTCCAGCGATCAAGAACCCTCCCCGATTCAGAAAAAAATAGAAAAATTGAAAATGTATGGCGAACCGCCGCCGCTGCCCAATCTCCTACCGTTAGATAATCTGGAAAAATTTAGAACCAAATTTAAAGTGCCTTTTAAAAATATTTCCAGTACAGATTCGACCACGAAATGACTTTGTAAAAGACTATCTCTTTGACTGTATTTTGTGAAGTTATCATTAATAAATAAAGGAAAGAAATTAATTGTATAATTATTATTTTGCATTAGTTTCAATAATTTTTTGTAAAAATATTGTAATTATTTGTTTTTTTGTAAAAATATTGTTAGTATTTTAAAACATAATTCGGGATATTTGATATTTTTAAAACGTCAGCATTTAACATCCTCTTCTTTGTTAAATTCTACAATGTATCATTTGGAAGAATAAGGTATTCGTATATAAGTTAGCACAGTTCGCGAACCTGAACAGCAAAAATATTATGGTTCATGGAATTAAGTTGTTTGTTTCAGGTAAAACGGAAAACGAAGAAGAAATTTAACGTGAAACTGAGAAATGAGAAGAACAAAAAATGTACCTTAAGCAGAAACTTTTTTTTTTTGAAAATTGCCAAATATTTAAACCCCGATGTAAGCGGTTGAGTCGATAAATTAAAATGTTAGAAATTTTTAATTTTTATAGTTTAAAGCTTAATAACGACATTTTAACGTTTTTCAGGGTTCAGAAGGCAGGAACTATATGGAGAAAAATATTGTAGTAGCCATTTTGCCAAGCCTTCGAGATACGTCACTAGTTCATCCTCATTGCCACTTATGTTGTGGATGAGGAAATAATGGTAGTTCACAAGAAATATTTATAAATTTTATTAAGAAAATATCAGTCTCCGCATTTACACCCAGAGCACTCGAAGAATTTCGCCGTTTATTAACGACACCGGACGAATTTTTTTAACGTGATTGTCGACGCGCGTGGAGCTCCATCTTCTGTGAATTTTGCACATGAGGTCTTCCACCCTAGGTAAGCCTATGTCCTGCAAGCTGGTAACGTTTTCTTCGGGATGAGCTTTTCGCATATCCGGGTGGCACGCCTTTGGTAATCCGTTCGCCGTCGAGTTGCAGACGGGCACGCCAATGTCCTGAAAGGAGTTGAGGGACGAAAATCCGCTTTCATCGTCTGCCGAGCTCAGACTCAGCTGAGGGGGCGAATTCTTTTCGCCGTTCGAGTCCGTCTGATTCATCCTGGATCGGCATGCGATGTTCGCCGTGAGTCTGCTTCCCTCTGCGCGAATCTGGGTCGGATTGCGAGGCATCTCCTGCGACTGGAAGTTGTAGCTGTTGTCGCTGTTGTCGCTGTCAAGGGCCGCGGAAACGGTGCTGCTGGCGGAGGAAACTTCGGCGGCATTTCCCGGTGAGGAACACGCGGTGGCCGGTAGTCGCGAGGACAGATCCGGCTCTTTAGTGTTAAGCAGGGACTGCACTGTGCGCAGCAGACGAAATGCTTCTTCTGATAGCTTGCTCGGTGTCATTTCGTCCAGGTCGTATTGCTGCTTTCTCGGCCGTCTCCTAAAATGCATTAAACTCATTGTGATAACCATTTCAATCTTAGACTTTAGGCGTTGTTGAACTGTTCGTTTTCGTGCGCTCCAATTATTTATGCAATTAAAATGGTTACTGGGGCAGGGAGCTGTCTAAACGGTTGCCGGCCCGCTAAAGAGAAAGTATACAAGTCACTGCTTTAACACGTGAATCGTTATATCTTAATCCTTTTCATCGTTTATCAAATAATTTGAGGGAATGTTGGAATGTAATTATTTTTCCCTTACAGCACGCGCACCGGCCGCTTCAGCCAGGGCGTATGCAGAAATGGAGTCGAATATTTCCACTTCTTGGATCAAATTGGTGTGACGGACTAACGACGGCGTGAAGGGAGATGATGGAAATGGAAATGAACTCTGAATCATCCACATAAGATAACCTCGTGAGAACGCCCGTCGCCGATGCTTCCCAGCCTTTTATGAGACGAGAACTTCACCTCCGTTCGGAGCGGATCCGTTTCTTAACTCTTAAGAGAAATTCCGGGGATGCTCGGATGGTAAACCGGGAATCATCGTTGCGGAAACGTCTGAAGGGTTTTTCTTCGGTTGCACGAGGAACGTACCAGGTCATGTCCCTGTAGGCGCTGCCGTGCTTTGGGCAGAAAGGATCCGTGATTTGAGCCACGCTTTTGGCCTTCTGGAAGGACAGGTTTGACTCCGATCTGGGCGACGGGAGGCGCGAAGGCGACGAATCAACTCCGTGTACGCTTCTGGAACGGGGCACTCTGGAAAGAGAGCGGAAGTCATTTAGAAAGAATGAGGCGGCACGTGGAGCGTTAAGAGAAGAAGTTCATGTACTTGGGACTTACCTGTTAACCATTCCGGTGTCGTTGTCGAGGATTTTGCTCTGAAACTGATTTAAATTTTTGTGGGTTCTATGAAGAAATGCGACAACTTGCTCCAGCACTGCCCTGTGCATCTGTCGGGAGGCTTCCGCCTGGCGCAATTGCCACTGAAGGGTAGTCACTTGCGACTGAAGAAGAACCGCGTCGACGTCGCTTGCGGATGAATAAGGTCTGTGATAGCTGGACCTAAATAAATTAGTTTGGAAAATTGTAATCCACAAGCACTTCTGCACGATTGATATCCTTTTAATTGTCCAGCGTCAAGCCATGCCGGTCGTACCTGCAGGACGCCGTGAGCGGTGACCTAAAAAGGGCCTCGTCGAATCTCCTGTCGCTGTAGCTGGAACCAGACCTCTGGTGCACAGAACTGGCTCTCGATCCGGATCTTTCCAGAAGCAAGGGCTGGCCCCCGAGATGCTCCTCGAGAACGTCGGCCTTCTGCAACGAAAAAAAGAGTACAAATCACTTACCGCAACCGTGATTTGATGCTTCGTTAACTCTCCGCCGCTCCGTACGCGATGCTCCAGTTTGGAGTCTGCATCTGAGCAGAAGAAAACGATCTGATCGCGGCGCATCTTATTTAACTTCGCGTAGCCAAACGCAAAGCAAAATATCGAAAACACATGGATGCATTTTGGGAGGATTTCCGGTCTTCAGAACGGCGTGACAGGGAGAGGAGGTGTTAAGTTCCCCAATGTAAAAGCCGTGAATGTAAACATTTTAAGATCCCGGTTATTCGATACCGGAAATCCATACACCCGATTTTCGAGAACAACCAACTTTGCGATCTTCGTGTGAGGGAAAGCGAAGTACCCGACGCCTTCTAACAGCGGAAAGAAGCAGTATTCAATTTAAATCCGACACTGCCGGAGCAGTTCACACACCGGTAGTGAACCATGACTCCGGTGCTGTTAATTCCGCAGCTGTTAACAGTGGGGATCGGGTATTTACAAAAAAGAGGAGGCTTTGGGTTTTCCCTCACCGCCACCCGCACCCTCCGTTCCACCGCCTTCAACGTTGAATCGTTCGGCTGCTCGCATTTTTCGTAACCGTTTTTTTTAAAGCTGCACAAAACCAATTCGGAAAATCTTTTTTGCTTTTATTCTGAGCGTTTAGAGGTTTTTAGACGCACGATTCAAACAAAAATCGACGGTCACGTTGACTTCTGTAGTTCCGTCTAGTTTTTCCCCGCGAAGAACGCGTGATATATAATATCCGGGAGTTTTTTTCTTTTTTTAAAGACTGGCGCCCGTGGGTTTCGCGTAACCGCAACGAGTACCGCACGCATTAATCGCCGCGAAAGAAAAAAAAAAAGAACCGCAAAGATCCGCGTTCGGTGCCCGCGTCGGAGTTGTCACGAAGAATTTAGGTTAAGTTTGTTGCGTCATTTCTTCATTTCCCGCGGTGTTTTCCGCGTCGCGGTAGTTTCTGCACTTCGCCCAATGAAATGCATCCCATTCTGACATTGTGGACAATCAGATGCGTTCCCGCCGTCCAGCACGGGATCGGAGACGACGCGTTTCGACGACCGTCTCCGCAACGGGTTCTCATTTCCCGGGGGAGAACAAGCCATTTCTCTTCGCCTAGAGACTTCGGGGTTTGGTCGATTGCACCGTAAAATTATTCTATTTAATTAGGCGCAAAAATGCTCCCGGCGCAAGCGGTCGGGGGCCTGCCCCAGAGATCGTTAACCGAGGCCGGCGAACAGGTCGGTGGGTGATGGAGCAGGTTTCGACCTGCGCTTCCGCATTCCGGCGAGATGACGAGAGTGATGAACCGAGACTGCGGTCCGAAAAACCCGCGGGAATTAGGGTTTCTAGCCCTGATATGCGTCCGTGCGAGCTTCTTCGCTTGGCGTGCCCGCAAACGGCGTAGCGAAGAAGTCGAATGATCGAGTTCTGGTCGACGAAAAAGCGTTGATTTTGAGATGTTTCAAAATGGCTGCCGCGCACATCGCCGTCAGGGGCATCCCTACTTAGCCTATTCGGTCCTGCCAATCGGAGAAACACGAATTTCCCCTCGATTTAAAAAGCGGAACGGTTTCGAATCCTGCCAAGTACCCCCAAAGCGAATCGTTATCGCGGGACCGATGGCTTGACGAAATCATGCATCCGTGAATGTCCCTGTTACCTTCAAATTCATTTTTTTCACAAACTTTTTTAATTCGTTCCAACAGTTCAAAAATACTTCTTTTTCTTTCGTACGGAATCTTTGACTTCGGCTCGCGCTTAAATTGAGGTTCTTTTTTCTCTCACTTTGCAGTTACGGCTCCCCGAAAACTGAAGAAACCCGAGATCGGCCGGAAATCCGCGGACCGCAATAACCGTCCTCGAGACTCGTTTAAAAGAC
The DNA here is from genome assembly GCA_028565995.1 of Ricinus marginatus. NCBI lineage: Eukaryota > Metazoa > Arthropoda > Insecta > Psocodea > Ricinidae > Ricinus > Ricinus marginatus. The sequence continues at coordinate 32,661 of JAOWBB010006844.1, forward strand.
GCACTTTTAAGCGACGACACGTAAGGAGCCAGATGAAAGCGAGAAAAAGGAAAAACTTTCTCGATGCCAACGAGACGGTACCGGGGAAACTGCGACATTTTCATCGCGCAATTAGTCAGATTTTTGCTCGATTCTCGAATCGTTCGAGGAAAGGCGAAGCAAAAAAAGAAAAAAAAAAAGTCACACCCGATGACCACGGCCTTGCTTCGTCAAGCACGAACTTCGCAGACAATAAGAAGCAGGCCCCGAGGTGGCACGTCCCGAAAAGGAGAGTCCAAGTCTGAGTCATGCACGCTGACACGCGCGCTGCGTCCGAGTGGGAAAGAGAACGGGAGGCACCTCCGAAATCTGCAGCACCGGACACATGCTGTGCTCTCTCCGCAAGCGAGCATAAACGGAAATGGCTGCCGGATAACCGCGACAAAGTCGACTGTGCACCGGAAACCAGGGAAAACGGTGAGCTTCTTCCGCAGATCAAAAGCCCATCGCTCTCACGGCTTCACCGCACCGACGACGGTCAGGGCGAAGCTGCTGCGCCTTCCCGGTACACAGTAATTGCATTATGCAGTCGGAAGTTGATTTAAAAACCAAGACGGACTTTTCATCGCGACGGATGTAAATAGCGAAACGGTTTCTCGGTTGGACAGTTATCTGTGTCGGGGAAGCAACTGAAAATTTTAAAAATTGTCCAGGATTCCAGTGAAGCGAGACACACAGCAAAGTTCCTCGTAAACCAGTGCATGGGACTTACAATTTAACGTTACATTCGCAAAAACCCGAGAAGCAGAAGAATATCGAAGATAATTTTAATATATATATATATATATATATATATATACATACATGCACCCACTGATGTGCTTCTGCACAACATCTGCACAGCCCGGGAACGAGGTAAAAATTTAAAAGCAAAAATTTCGAACATTTTAGTCAATGGATAGAAGACTTAATCGTCTGCATTTTGAATGTACGATATTTATACAGTATTAAAATTTTTTAATGATCATTACGTATTGATGCTTAAGTGTTCGGCTCTTTGCCACATATACGGAAAATTATGCTATTGTCATAATTATCGTTGGAACTGAAAATTTTAACCCGAACAGGTTAAAGTATATAGCGTATATGAGGCGCATATTATTAATATCGGTTACATAATTTACCATATGTATCAGTTACGATTCCATAATTTTTTATATATGTAATTAATTTTTCATCAGTATTCTGAAATTCATGTAATTAATCATTTTGCTGGATGCAAAATGGAGTAATTCAAAAAAAAAGGAATATGGTCTCGGCGCAAAATTACATGTTACATTAGGAGCGGTCTTAACAGGGGGAAAAGCATTTTTGACGATTTTTATTATTTTTTTTTTCCAGTCTGTCCAGTCCGCGATTTCGCGCAGTTTTCCAGCGCTTCATCAAGGGAAAAACCGTGGCAATGCAAAGGATCGGGAAATTTCCATTAAAGGTAGGCACTCGAACCTTTCGATTTTCAAAAGATTTCCTCCGTTGCGGTTGAGAGACTCCGAAAATTTCAAATTTCGTCCCAATCTCGATCGAGATCGAAATAAACCCTCCCCTTTGCGCTGCCGGCCGCTGCCGCTACAGCGGTCGGTCCGAAATGGATCGTCCGCGAATGAAGCATTCCCGAGAGGACCGCGGTCAGACACTGCCCGGGGTTCGCCTCGAACGTTCTCGACCTTGCGAATGGTTAAATGAACGGGAAAAGGAAGTCCGGAGAAATTTTTCGACGCGAGGCTGCTGCCACTTCTGACTCGTCCGATGACGCGGGACACGCACCGCGGAGGTGCTCGACGGGGACGTGAGCCGCAGCCGATCACGAATTCGGCCGTCGCCGTAAAGAAACGCGTGCATTTGTTTTGGTTGAAAAGTGTCATGAATTCCTGTCATCGTGATCTTTTTTTTTTTTTTTTTTTCACTGCCATTCTACGTGCTCTCCCGTCCGCGAGGAGGGTTTTCCGTCCGTGCGGTCGCCCGCCGGAAGGAACTCGTCAGCGCCGACCGCACAAAACATGACTAGTCGCGCGAGATATCGAGAATCGTAAAATGGGAAGAAAGCGAAGCGCCGCTCGAGTGAATGAAATGAATGAGCTCAATCTGCGCGTTTCAGACTCAAATCCATTACGTGAAGAGTGAAGCTTTTATCGTGATGGAGGATGTTGCCACTTTAAAACACATTCCCGAATTATATACATATATATATCGAACAGGGAAAAAGAGCTTGGGCAGAGGGCAAGTGCAAGCTCCGTACATTATACATGTGAACAATTAAAAATTAAAATGTCGCAGACTCCTTTTCCGCTGCGCTAATATCGGAAGAAAAATTTTAAGAACTTCTCCGTGTTTTATTTAAATTTCGAACTTTATTTGAATATTCGTTTGCAACTAAACAGTTTTCCCGCAATCGTACTGGGATATATCCTGGCTCTTGGTTGTAAACGGCGTGAAATATTTTTAACTTTTGTCCTTTTCATCGATGACTTAAAAATGTGAAAGGTTCCCCTGTTGGTGTATACGTGCAATATAACGGTGCAAAGTTTGCATGTATTAAATATGACGTACATGTTTTACAGCGGACAATATCGTTATTTAAGAATTAAAACATTTTTAAAAAAAATACTATGTGTAATGTAGGATATCTATCAGAGAGTGTGCATATTTATAAACACGAATAAGAGGCTGAAATTATGATATATGTGCGTGTAAAACGACTGATTTCAATACAGAGAAAAATGGATGAAAATTTGCTTAAAGAGTGACTCAGAAAAAAATATATATTTATAATGGAATTGTTACTATCCTTATTAATGTTTAATATTAAGTTGTGATTTGCGTTTCATACATGAATGTACATTTTATTCATCAACCATTACTCATGGTTACCTACTGAATTCTAACAGATTTAGTTTTTATTAACTCAGAAGCTTTTTACGTATCGTTATAAGTTGAGCATTAAGCTTTTCAAAACATTTACCGTGTTATATATATATATATATATATGTATTTTCGTATGGAATCAAATATAATCTATAACTTGAAAAATTGGAATTTTTGTTTTTAAATTCCATCGTGGACGTATAATTTAGCTTGAACATGTTGGCGGTTAACGCTGGTAAAATGTTATAGAGCACATATATAATAATAATAATACGCGAGGCGTACATAAAAAGTTTTAACGTATTTTTCATTCGAGGAGAGGGTCAATGCACCCCAGCGAAGCTCTGGGGTTCGGGACGCTTTTTTGAGTCCGGTTGCTAAGGGTTGGAGCCGCGCATTTCCCCCTGCGTGCGAAAATGTGGCAACGCAGCTTTCAGCGCGGAGGAAAGTGCCAAAGGCGCGCTGCTGCAGCACGGGGGGGGGGTGAGGATTCCCCGCCCGTCTCCCGGTTCTGCGGGAAACCGCGTTGTGCAAGGACCGGAAGCGCGCACCCGGAAAGATGCAACAAAACTCGGATCGACACGATGCGGGATTTCCCCCCCCCTCCCCGGATCCGCAGTTGCAGGCGGAAATGCAACGTTACGAAATCGGCTCGGGCGATTATCCGCAAAGTTCGACGGCGAATTTCTCGTCGTGAAACAAGACGAATAATTGATATTATTTTTACCGTTCTTTTTCATCTCGGCTGTCGAACGTCGGATTAACGTTTCCCAACGGTTGCACTGGAATGTTTGTGGTATCGAATGTGATGGTTATCGGCAGTATATTTAGCCGAATTCCCCTCTCGAGCGGAGTCTTAAAATCGTGCCGTAAAGCCGGAATACTGAGGATTATGAGATTCCTTTTTCTATTTCGGGTGATTTATGCGTTTGTCACTTCTCGGGATGTGCTTAACCGTGATGTAATCGTTAAATTTATGGTCCTAATAAACCGAGCCGAGGATTTCATCGCTTTCCGAGATCCTCTCGGATGCAACTTTTGCGATTAACGTCAGTCAATTTTCAAGGTATTTACAACAAATCGAATGAAAAACGAGTTTGGACCGTTTTTCGAAACGGTTTCAGCGCGGAACCGAAAGTCCCTTTCTCCGCGAGGCTCTCCTCCGGCGAAAACTCCGCAGCGGTGCCGTTACCACGTCGAACGCACAATATTTTCGGGCGTCTCGATCGATTCCCGGGAAGTTTCCTGCTGGAAAATTGCGCGAGAAAGACAGGTTAAATCGCTGCGCTAAACGCGATTGATTCTGTCAAATACGCGAAATACGTAAATGTAAAAACTTCACAAAATTTTTACCGAGGTCCGTAGGAATATTTATTGTTAACGGTGGGACATTACGCTCCCATCCGCATGGTAGTGACCTGCAGTGCGATAAAATCCGAATTTTTAAAACCTAAAAACTTCATAACGATAACAAATCATACGTGACCGTGTCGAACAGCACGATGAATTTTATCTTTCGGGAAATTCGCAACAACATTAAAAACAGTGATGTCCACTTGCAATGAAACACGGTGCGAATGACAATAATAATTAGAACTTAATTATCGGTTATTGATTGTTTTATTATAATTGTTTTACGCGTTTCATGATGCGAAATGCGTCGTTCGAAAACTATGTTACGCGTTTGTTATACATTTGAAGTTTCTGTCTAGTTTTTGAACGAATTCGTAACATATTTAAAGCGTGGTGCTTCGAAAAGAATAATGATGTGTCATTACGCGGGAAGGATGTTGATGGTTAATTTTAGATCGGATTTCGTAATTCTGATTCGATACTGAATAAGTGCAAATAATGCGTGTGCGCGTGTACATATGTATTTCTGAGTGTGAAGAAGAATAAAGAATGCATTGTCAAGTTGTTAGAAAATATACATATTTATTTATATAAATATAGACGGCGAATAATTTCCGAGACTGAATCATATCAAGTGACGTGAATTATAAGGTAGTTTTGACTTTTTTCTTTCTCTTTCTCTCTCTCTCTCAACTCTGTTTCTCTTGTTTGAAGTTAGCAATATCGAGTATGTTGACATTTTTCTTGGCGAAAGGTTGAAAGATGCCGTCTGGGAGTTTCGCGTTGGGCGGAATGGGAGAAATGGAAAAGATCCAAATTCCGGTTTGAAAAGAGATGTGACGGTGGCGCGTTACGTGCAACGAGTAACTGGGACGGGGACGCAAACGAATTTTCACGAAAGGCGAGGAAAGGAAACTAAAATTAGACCCTTCCGAGCTTTTAATGCGCGCCACCACGATTTTGAAATGCGAAATTCCTTTTGTCGCCGTTCCGCGACGCCGCCCGACGATCTCCTGCCACGAGGCGAGGATCTCCCCCCCCCCCCCCATTCCTCCAACATCCGGTGCTGGAGAACGGCGCCGCGATTCGGGGCGGGGGGAGGGGAGGGAAACGCTGCCGGTTCCGTTCGCTTTCGGGGCGGTCCGAAATGCACGAATCTTTCTTTTTCGCGGTTGATCCTCCAAAATTTTTTTTTCTTCCCCTTCCCCGTTCCTCCCCTCCCCGAAACATCGTCCATTCTACGGCAGACCTCCGAAGTTCAATATCTGGTTTGGCTTCCAACCAAAAAATTCAAATTTCTCGCATTCGAAGCTATTTTAAAATTGTAGGAAATCATGCTGCAGTGTGCCATCCGGCAAAAAGGAGAACAGCGGATGAATCCCGCTCCGATCGTCGGACATGCGAGCGCGGGCGGCGTTTGAAAAATCGACGGAGACGGTTCGCTGCACTCGGGACGCGGGACCCTACGACGCAGCGCAAGCACGCACACAGCGTATATAAATAAATCGCTAATTTTTCGAACGCGTTAATATCCGATTTGGAAAACTCCTCGAAAGGGAAATCGAATTTATTTACAACGGCAAAGTGAATTTAGCAAACGAGCGTGCGTCATGCGAGCTGCGACTGTCGTCGCTTACTTTTTTCTCGTAAAGTTTCACTATGAGAAAGATGTTTCAATACATTTTCTTTCCACAATTTTAATGAGCCGAAAAACGTGCACAAATTAAATGTACTCGTAATAAAAAGGTAGAAGGCCGGGTATTTTTTTTTTTTTTTTTTTTTTTTCCTGTTCACTTCGGGCTCTCGTTCCCAATATCACGTTTAATCCGATGACTCCGCAGACGTAATTATTATAATTTAATCCGCATATTTTATTCACGAAACGAGAAGAAATGTATAATTACGGATTATCGGGAGAAACCTGCGATGCCGATTCGAAGCCGAAACCCTAAGCCGATCGATTGCCGTCGCTTTTCGCGCTTCTTGCACAATTCAGACGGAGAACGAGTCGAGCACTTGCTCCGGCTCCGTCGGATTTGACGCGGATTCCGCGGCTTCCGTTGCGTCGCCCGAAGAACGAAGGGCGACCTGCGGCGGCAGCAAGCGGAGGATGATTCCTCAACCTCGCGCAGATCCCTTCCCTAGAAACCCCTAAATCACCGGTGGGAGATGCTTGCAAGGGAAAACTGTACGTGTGCAATGCGCCGCTTGGAAAAGGCTGCGAATAACGGGGAAGGCGCGGTGGAAAGCATCGACTTCATGAGGAGGAAAGGCCCACATTTAATATAATTCCAGAACTCCACTCCATTTTCATAACTTTCATAAACATTACACTTAATAAACGAACACATACGCTAGCGCGCACACACACGTACACATATATGCATATTGTCAAGGCAATGTAAACTTAAAAGTTCGACTGCAATCCAGAAGGAGACAAACGCGAAAATACCATTACGTGAAATAATATTATATGCATTTAATTTTTTCAAGTATTGTACGTATTATTTTAGTGGCAAAAACAACACGTGAGTTGTGTATTTCACCTTTTTGTTTTTTTATATTTTTTTTTTAGTTAAATACATTCGTGTTTACGCTCAAATTTTTGTGTATTATTTGGATTTTAATTATTATTAAATACGCATTTTTTTATGTCGAAGATTATGAAATTCAACGTAACGAGATGTAAGAAAGCCTGTACATAGTCAGGTAGCACTGTCAGCCGCTACAGTCTGTCACCCGGAAGCAGCACGATTGCGGGCAGCGAGAAATTTTCGACAGGATAGATCTCTTGCATCTACAGCATCATATTTACATAAAATATTTCACGTCATTACCAATTGGTAAATCTTCAATGCGGATCGTCGATTATGGAGATCCAGGTTGGGGAAACCTGGGAAAAAGGAGTCGAGACAGTTTAATACGCAATACGTTATTGGATTTACTCGTTGCGCATCGATGTCAAACGGTCTCCATTATTTTATATGATTTTACACACAAAGGGAATGGTAAAGTTTGCTGCGGGTACGCGGGCGGGCATTTGGTAGGTGACGGCGAAAACTCAAATATATTCAACTCACGCCGAGGCGTGAGATCGGAGCGGTAAATAAACCGAACGGGGAATTTCATCTGGTTGGCAATAAAAGTTAATTTATCCATCGCGGGACCTCGCACGCGGACACGCAAGCGAAGCGTCATTTAAAAGCAAAAGCCGACATCGCCTTCCGGAGCGGCAGCGCAAACATTTATCTGCGCGATTTGCTGTTATCCACTTCATGCCGGAGAGGAAAAGCGATCCGAGCCGGGTAAGCAACGTCGGCTTCGGGCAGAAACCGGGAAAACCGTTCCGAACCGCAGCAGCGGATCGCCACGGCTCCTTCACGGTTGCGAATGCACCATCGCAGGGGAGGTGCCGCGCTTTCGGATGTCGACAAAACGCGGATTTTTCGACATGATGCACTGAGAAAAATCCCCGAAATCGGAAAAGCCTTCGAATTTCTTTGATTTGCGTCGGAGCATCGCCGGGAATGTAAACGTCGGACAAAAGTCGTTCCTGCTTTCACGTAACGGGACGTGCGGTGATAGCGAAAAACGGAAATCCATTTAAAATTCGGAGAGTTCTTCACTTATTTCACGTTTGGCCGTACGAAGACGACCTCGCCGTGCGGTCCGGCAATCTACTGCGAAAGGGAAGCATCGAACTTCTGACAATTCGTGCGTATAATGGAAAACCCTTGTGGAAATGAGGCAGACCGAAAAAAAAAATAATAATAATAATAATAAAAAAAGAACAATTAAAAGTTAACAATGGAGCCCATCTCGCGGTCGATCCTCGGCAACAATTTCTAGTCGTTTCGGTGATTGGAGAAGCACAAAAAAAGAGGAAATGATAAATATCCTCGGTCTTTCGATGGGGCATTAACAAATACTCAGGTATGCATCCCTTTTCCTCGACCGTCTCATCGTGTTCCGTCGGAAAGTACCGAAAGACAAGAGAGAAAAACCGTACCGGCAAGGCGCAGAAGCAAAAAGTTGATTGCTGCACAAGTATAACTGCCCGGGGATGAATACGATCAGGACACGACGAACGGTTGCGGACAAAAAGACGTGAAATATGTATATTTTAAAATGAAAAAGGTGTATGGCATAAGACCGCTTTTTTTTCGACCGATCCACCAAAAACGAGTATATTAATATACAAGCAAATAATTATACTGCACGGGAGATCCGAATGTGAAAGTTAAACGTCATCCGGAGGAAGAAAAGAAAAAATTTTCCTTTGAAAACGACGGGCTGTCTGCCGACGGACATATCATACAAAACGTGTACTTCATGTTATATATATATATATATATAAAGAAAAACCGCACCGAACATCGTATTTCAACGTCTGACGCGGATGCATCAATTTATATGTATAAAAATTAAATTAAATGCTGAAACTAAATTAAATATTTCGAAATACATTTTTTATTTTGACGGATTACGGGCCAGCGCAAAATAATACTAAGTACCGTGCCCTTTTATTTTACAATATCCAAAGCCCGGGGACAGCGTGATATTTACATTAATATGTAAATCTCGTGAATGTTTCACATCAGGGCTGCACTGTACAAAAAAAGAAAAAGAGAAAGATGTTACTTTACAAGTTCGCGACGGGATATTTTGCATAAAACATCATATCGTTCGTCTTTTCCTCTTAAAATAAAATCGCACATGAAAAACCCCAAAAATCCGCGGTACAGAAACATTATTTGCTGACGCCTCGTTGCGGTTGATGTTATAAAAGGCGATGTCCGCTGCGACTACACATTCTCACGGAGGATAGATCAAAATTTAATTTAGGAAGTTAAAAATATAATTCATTAATATTACTATTCAATGACGTTTCGCCAATCGAGTTGGCAAATATCTGGGCCACCTTTTTACGAACAACTTCTTGTTCATCATTCATCGTAAGCAGAATAAAAGCTGAACGTAATAATGTTTTTTTAATTAGCAGCATAAAAGAAAAAAGTTTAAGATGAAGTTATTCGAAAACTCCGTTCCAAGTACAGAAGTATATTAAATATATATCGAATTATGTTGCGGCAAATGCGACAGCTTTCCTATTCATAAGCTAAACTTTATCGAGCACCGAGATCCCGGGATCGTAATAAACGCTTATTATTTTCCTATATATATATATATATATATATATATCTGTGTGGGGCGTGTTTTTGCATTTTATTTAGCAGATTCCAAAATTTATTTTAAATATCAAGCAATATGAATAGATATTTGAAAATTTCACTGCGTCACAGATATCCAGATTTAGCTAATTGCTTGAGAAAATCTTCTATTTAACATGCGCACGGCTTTTCACCAAGCATCGTTATCTAAATATAATATAAGAATGTTAAAACTTTCCTCGAATCTCATTTTTTAACGTTATGAACTATTTCTCTTTTTTTCTCACATATAAGTTTATGATTCGCGTTTGATTATTGGGAATTAGTTTTCGAGTTAACGCCGATCTAAGTGTGCGTATGTACAGAAATTGCCGGATAACAACCACAAGCGGCACTCTTATTAAGCATCCGATTCTCTCATGGAATAGTTTTTTTATTATGATAATTGAAACCTTGAATACGTCAAAACGTACAAGAAAGTAATGCAGTTTTGTTCACATGTACTTCTAAATTCAATTTTCCATTCAGCACGATTTATTTAATCTCGATTGTGAGATCTAAATAAAAGTGAATCGTTATTTAAATGAATTGGAAGGCGATACTATAACCTACGAATATGGCCGCGTTATAAGTGCATGCTTGTATGCTTATTCAGAGTTGTGATGAACGATTTTTCTTTGCCACTGCCGAACATATTATATTGCCGCGTTATTGTCATCCCTCTCTACGGGAAACGCCGGGCATTATAACATATTCGATTTGCGCCATTTTCGTGCACGCGATTCGGTTGGAAACCGTGTGCAAAGGATATGGAAAGAAACGTTGTCTGCACGCGGTGCTCCGAATGATGTATCCGGACCGTAATAATTTGATCGTTCTGCCAGAAAAACGCATTGCCAAACACTGCCTTGCCTGTTCTGCATTAAGGGAGGTTCATTCTTCGACGCGGCAAAGAAATCGCTGCAGACTCTCGTGAAATCAAGTTAAATAAATGAAACAGTCGCAGCCAAACTCCGGCCAAGACGGGTACCGATCACTCGAAAGGCGGCTCAAGCAATTTCGGTGACAGTTAAAGCTTTGTGTCAGCAAACGCTTTCGACGGGTCTTCTCCGTGGATAATTCACAGGTCTTTATTAACTGAAATTACACAATCAGTTTAGTTTCACGCGCAGCAATCTCTGCTCGGGTTTAGGTTAGGTTAGGTTTATCAGCGCTGTGGCGCGACTTCCGGTAGAGGATACCGACTGGAAATCGGCGCTGGAGTCCGCGGCTCCGACCGGAACCCGAAAGGAAAGCGTGCGAGGCGTGCAGCAAATTGAAATAAAATATTTAATTCAACTTTCACGTGAATTAAACGAGAGCCACGTAAAGCAATTTTCTCCGTTACCCGCAGGAAAAGCCCGCTGCAGGAAAGGGGAAAAGAGGAAGGGGAAAAATTATTTGATTGCATTTCAACGAAGAAAAGTTGAAAATTGATTCTTTATCCCCGACTGCCAGAAAACCGCTAAACTTAAGTTGAAACGTGCCAGAAGTACTATTTATAATAATAATATATATATATATATATATACATATATACGAATTTTCGGTTGTCACATCTTCAAAAGAAAAACAAGGACCAATAATAATAAATTTTTCTGTTACACACGTTTCCACATTATTATTAAGTATCGCTTTTTTAGATTCCGTCATTTCGATTTTAATGGTGCGTAACGAAATTTTACCCAAAATTTGTGGATAAAAGCAGAAAAAAAACAAAATTATTAAGTTTTTGGGTGAACGAGTAAAAATTAATTCCAAAACGCTTTTAACGAAATAATCTGGTCGTAGAATAAGTTTCGTCTTACACACACACCACACACCATATGCGCAATTTTAAAACCGAAAAACATCTTCAACGCTCTGCAGCGAGTGAAGAAATTCACTTTGAATTCTGACAACGCGGAGCGATTGCTGCAGCGTGAAAAGTCAATCGATCTTTTACCTATTGCGAGCATTGCATCACGAAATCTCCTGTATGAAATCGCTCGGGGAAAGATGAAGATATCGTGGCGCAATTTACAAAAGACATTTCGACCGAGCCGACCGCGAGAGCTGCGCCCCCGCCCCCCCCCCCCCCCCCCCCGGAGGATTGCCTCGGCCCTCGATCGCATTCGAAAATTTTCCCAATCGGAAAAGTTAGGTTAACGAATTCGAACGGGCACGCAAACGCCCCGGGAAATTGCTGCCGCCATTTTAAATACGAATCGTACCGCGAGGCCGAAGCAGATGTGGGCGGGGTTTAGCAGACGAACGTCCGAAACAAAAATAAGGTGAAATTCTTCGTTTTTATTTTTCAAATGATTTTTCCACGCTGTGCAAGTTGAAAACTGGGAATGTCTGGAGGGAATTAACCTTGTTAACCTACTGGAAATTGAACCATCTTATTTCGAGGATAGCGAGGAGAAAAAATAAAAAAGTTGAAAATTTGTTTCCTTTTTGTCCAATTCTCTGCTTTTCTGAACGCACATGACGTGTTCGTGTGCGCGTTCTCTTTAAAACGTCGGAGCTGTTACGCTAGCAAATTATATGTGACATTACAGGCACATGTACGTTAACAATATTCTTTTTAGAGAAAATCCAGTTCAGTTATGTATACAATCAAAACTTTTATATGTAAATATAAAAACTAAATTCCACAAAGACGTTTTTTATTTGATTGCAGGTTTGTCGTCATCTTCGCGACAATTCAACGTAATTTCTCATCGCGCGAGATACAAAATGTCTTATGTTTCAGACCGTCGAAGATTCGAGCCCGTTCCTTCTTCTCCTTCCGGTGCTGACGCCGGGAAGGCTCGTTTCGCGATCCTCGCGTACGGTGCAGGAAGCCCCGGAAGCATCCGGAAGGGATGCCTTCCAACTGGCGACACCGGAATGCGCTCCCTTCCAGGAGTGCACGCAATCCGGGATAAAGAGCTGCATTTTCGAGGTCACGCAGGAAATGTTGGCCAATACTCTGTCCTGTATTTAGTCAGGAGGCTTCGAATCGCATCGCGGAACATGTCAGGATTCACGGAGTATGATTTTAAATGAGAGAAGATATCAAGAACAATGACAGCAACGTGTACGTTACTCTTGTCTGGTGCTAATGCAAAAATTGCCTATTAGAAGGAATTTCAGCACGCAGAAAAATTGCCTCTCATTATATAACGACGTGCGGATTGCAGCGTTGGATTTTCGCTTTATAATCCGGGTTATTCGCTTTCGATCGAGCCCTGATAACATCGAAAGTGGTCGCTAAAATGATGGTCATCTCCGTGTTTGTATGCCACGGTGATAAATTGCAATGCATGCGAGAAGAACCCTATTTCTGATGTACGGGAATAATTTGTTCGGACCTTTACGTGTAATTCTTTCTAAGAAACATATTTCTTCGTTCATAACCAGCGATTAAAACACTCGGACGAAATACATATACGATACAACTGCAAAAATACATCCCTGCGATGCCTAACATGTACGTGTGATTTAGAGATGATTTATAGTCTACTTTCATGAAAACTAACGTTAACATCTACGTCCAATTTTAAAAAAAAAATTAACCTAATTGCAAAGGCGGATCGCGTTGTGGGTTACCTCAAGAAATATAGCGATACAGTAACAAGCGGAGTTATCCATTTTCATTTTTTATGATTTCTTGTATAGTATAATTACTTCGCATGATTCTGTTGAAACGGACGGTAGATAACCAAGAAAAAAACATAATTAAATTTTTTTTTTCTTTTCATATTTTCATAGCGTAAAATATACATGGTGAATTAGTTGCATTTATATCATACTAACGTATGATAAAGGGCCAAGTAGATGACGCTTTTTGACCAGTGAAAATCTATTAAAACCGGAAATGAGTATGTTTTGCGTCATGCCATCCATCAGACACACGGAAAAAGTCAAACCATTCTAGAAAAATAAAGAGAAAGGATTCTAACGTAAGGACACTTTATTTATGAAAATATTTCAGCGCGAAATGTCATATTAATTACGGGGAATAAAAATATAATAAATGATTTCTTTTACATAATGAAAACTCACTTTCAAGAAACTATCTCCATTAATTGTCCTTTGGAAATGCATTAATTTCTCTGGTTTCACCTAACCGCTTTGCCATTATTCATAACTTGAATTTGAGGGTTCTCGGCCATCACTTTATGCGTATACAAATGATTTAAGATCGCAAATTAACCATTCGAAAAATGCACGTAATAATACAATCGTTATGCTGATTTATATAAATTTTTCTTTTTCGGTGCAAATCTTAGTGCCATTTGACATTTTATGCGGTTCCCTTAAAGTGCTGCACAAAATCGAGAAAATTAAAGCGAGGCTCGAATATTGTTACTGGCATCTTATATTCTTTGGAACCCTATCGAAAAATATGCGTTGCGATGCAACATTTGCAAGCTACATCTCCTTAATGCTGCTTAATTTTTTTTCTCTCCGAGGAGACGGCGGGACTGGATTCTCGATAGTAATCGTACATTTTAAAACAAAATTTAATGTGCTGTTTAATTTAAGAATTCCGTTATGTATCTCGACCAACTGCTGAATATAAAATTAGTCCATCATTTAAAATTTCCTCTCAGGTGTTTCCATTCATTCGCGCAAGCAGTCTCGCACTTCCCTCCGAGCACATCCTTAAAGATCTCGTAAAAAAGTTCGTACTAAACGAGCATTTTCTCATCTTAGACAGAAAAATATGATTACGTATAACGATTGCAGAGTTAAAAACCTGAGAGAAAACGACGTAAATAATTTTCATTAATAATTCCTTGTGACTATTTTTAAAACGTTCGTGATGCTGTTGCCGGATGCTTAATTCCAATTTATTTTTATGTATTTATTGTGTTTACAAACGAAAACGTCGGCGTGGAATTATTACTGACCAAGTCCCTTGTAAAATATTCTTTCTGTTCGTCCACGAAGAAAGAACAACGAAACCTAAGTTTACACATAAAGATATTTTATCTCGATGTATATTGGCAGTGAAATCGAAGCTATAAATGCTGATGTGTTAAATAAATAAACGGAAATAAAAATCTTAAATTATGTGGACGAAATTAAGAAAACAAATAATAATAATGATAATAATAATATTTTTGATATGGAATTATGTTTCTAACATTAGAGACTGAAAAAAATTAATGAAATTTTTTTATATTTTGAGGTGAAAACTTCCACTCCGACTTGGATGCGCGTACATGGAATTCTGCCTATATGAATACACCTGATAAATGTTCAGCTTTTATTATACCATGCTCCTGGCGAAAAGCAATATGTAAGTCACTATCACAATGCATTCGATTAATATTGAATTAATGCTAATGGAATGATATGAAACCGCACAAATAAAACTGGAAAATAATTAAAAGCATCTAAAATTGACGTTCAGTCAAAAAATATTTCGCGTCAGCAACCATGATAATAATTAGAAATATTTGAGCGTAATGATGAATTTTTTCTATTTCTGTTAAAAAGACAATTTACGATGTTTCATAATGAAGATGAAAATACTAAAAATTTTGCAATTATTCCTGATAATCACAGTCATGAGCCTCATTAACTTTCGTTATTTCAACAAAGGAATTTAGTCTTACATTATGTTATATGAAACAAAAAAATGTTAATGATATAATATATGTATGTATTGACCTAACCAAATTGTATTAGATAAAAGCGTTTATAAGTATTCGAGAATATGTTAAGAATGTAATTATGCAAAGTATAATTTTTACGGCTTCCTTTGTGCGGGCTCTCTCTCGTGGTTCGTAATTTAAGAAACTCAAAAGCAATCGCAAGTTAGATAGATTTCCTTGTAGTGGCTTGCTTATGTCCACTCTCATCTAACTCTGCAGGGGTTGGTCATTTTTCCAGGAGTGCAGCAGAAATAACTGCAGAAAAAGAAAAATTCTCTCGGAGCAACAACACTAAGACCCTTGACTTGGATTTTCGGATCTCGCATAACTTAAAACTGAGGATTTTCGGTTTCTGAGAGATGGTTAGGGTTAGATTCCCTTTGCTTGCAGCAGCAGTCGGATTTCTGCGGAATGGCGATAACCTCCTAGTTCCCTTTCGTGAAATTTTCCCGGGGTCCGTTCCTGTCGTCGCCTTGCGAGAAAAGCATCTTGACCGAAAGTAAAAGCTCGATACTACCATTGGCGTTTGATCAGGATCGAAACATCCCCAAAGTTGATGCTTTGTTTCGGATCGGGGAGTAAAAGCGAAAATTTTTTGGAAGCGCACACTCTGTCCACGCAAATTGCGTCTTCTACAATGTTTGCTCCGCGCAAGGTAAAATAACACAAAATGTCAGCAGCGAAACTTATCTCGTAAATTTAAATATAAATTTCCTACCTTATTTCTCAGATGATGATCGCTCGCGAAGTTTCCGCTGCTTGACAGGTTATCTCTGATTTCCGTCGTTTGAGCCTTTCTGAGATCCCAATTCTGTAATTTTTTCAAAAAAAAAAAAAAAAGAAATGACTTTACTACCCAGACAGCATTAAACAAACATAAAATTACGACCGGTTTTCAACGAGAAAAGGCGATTGACGGACAATCCTGAAGATGATTTACGTTCGAGAGGAATAAAATACGTTTCCTTGATCATAAGACGAAAAAATATATCATGACTTCCATTGACGTATTGATTACAATATGTCAGTAATATGTCGGATATGAAGCCGTTAAACACATTCTTCATATAGCTTTGCATTAAACGTACAACCTTTGATTTTTTGCTCGTCTTCCGTTCACTGGTTTACAACGGCGAACTTCATAGATTTAAATCGCTTATATAAATGCCCCATATAAATATACGGCAAATATTTTTAAGGCTTTGATATTTGTAAATTAAAGCAATGCGGCCTTTATTACGGTTAAATAACAGCCACAAGCTAACGATAATTTCGCTATTGAGAAAAAAAAAATCCGCAAAATATGGGCATAATTATCATAAGAGAACGGCGATTATAATATATTCACAGAAAAATTAGAATTGTAATCATTTTTGCTATATATATAATTTATCGTTCGATGCATTATACAGTTTCAATAAAATTGACGTGATAAACGAAAGAGATTGGTGCTGGTAGATATTACATAGTTATGCAATCTTGTAAAAGAACTGTGCAACAACCATATATTATTAGGTGAATTTCATTATATGATGATGCCTGTATAAGGAATTAATATCGGCGATATTACAAATGATTTTTGAGAGAAAATTATTTATCACGCTAATTTCCGATATATATTTAACACTATATCATTTCTATTTTTTTATTACATTATTAGTCTGGGTTTATGCGATATTAAGCGATTTAATTTATTCTAAAAAGAAAAAGTAAACGTGCCGCTTAACCATAAAACGGGTATTTTTCGTTAGTACGAATTTAAGATTCAAGGCTGATCCGCACCAAGGAAGATCGCTAAAACCGGATAGAAGTTAAATATTTATATATATGTAAAAAGCGAATGGGAAGAGGGTCGCCATTACGGGATGTTTTACGTTTAGGAAACATAATTTACTCATTAAGCCTTTAATTATTAAACAGTTCACATAAGGGATCGCATTGTGTTCGGTATAGAAAGAAATTTACATTTTAATGAATCTACGCGTTAAAAATAATATTATCTCAAAGAACAAATGCTTTCTATGTTAAGCACAAGACCTTTTTAAATGGAGTTGGGGGAACTTCGCTTTATGTTTTAAAAAACCCTAAAGTGAAATACGAGTTAAATTGAGAAATGACAGCAAATGCAAAACCTCCTTGATTTTTATGTCCTCGCCCTATCATGATATTAATTCTATTCATAGCTAATGGTAGGGCAAGGAAATTTGCTTTTTTTTTTTGATTCTGGAGTTGTCAATGCCTGATATTGCGATACACCTCACAGAGAAAACAGTTGGATCCATACCAAGCAAAATTGTGTACAATGTTTTATATATATATATATACATACACAACAGCACTTGACGTTCACAAATTTCTCGTCAGAGCGCTTTTAAAACGTGGGCATACACCAATCGTAATATACATATTTGCAGTCTCGAGATTTTATTTCTCTCACAATTGTCTTACATATTGTAAACGATACACAAAATCTGAAATTACATTTTATTTTTCATATTCTTGATGTATATTAATGCAGGTAGTTAAAAATACCGAAATAAAAAACTATAAGTTAATGCAGCTTAAAATTGTTTGACTCTCATACAAAAGATATGATTATAGACCTATGAAGATACATCTTCATCGCTTCCTTACTTATGGGAGCAAAAATTACACTTTAAGAAAATTTCTATTATCCACAAGTAAATTTGTTTTAAATTATAAGAAAGCGGTTTGGAAATTGAAAAACTAAATTTATATAAATCCATTCGGATATTTCTGTGGAAAGAAAAAAAAGGCAGATTCCTTACGGTACATAACAATATAAAATTATAGGATATCAAATCAAATACAATTTTTTCACCTGCCCCCCTTAATTCTACACCAATTTAACACCAGGTTTTTAGTGCAATTGTCCGCAATTTCAAATTCCTGAATTTTAGTACAGAAAAATGGATATTTTCGTACTTTTTTTTATGATTGTCGTCCTTAAAACCGTGCGCTGACATGCATGCTATCCCGTACATCCGCTGTATTAAATAGTTTTGTTTTACATTGTGTGCCTCTACCAATAAGCAAAAGAACTGCTACCGAATGAGGTGCCCAGAACATCGAACTCCTCCTTCATTTTCGGCGCAACTGCATCACAGAGACCCACCTCTCTGCAAATGCAAGAATGTAAGACGTACCTTCCAGCAAGAGTAAAGATCCAATGGAAACCCTAATAAAAAAACTTCATAAACCTGTTTCCATTCACAATAAAGGTAACTTCCTTGAATCTAAGCTAACATCCCATCCAAACATCGTTCTTTTATTGTACTCTTTGTCTTTCCTACATGAACGAGTTCAATTCCTGTTTATACTCACCGGAAACACCCTTTGTGTTGTCTCACAAGTGTATCGAAAAAAGATCTTCCCTGGCCGTCCAAAGCGAGATCAGTTTGGAAAACCCATTTTTAGTTTTGTATTTTCGAATGGCTTCACTCTCATCACGGGATAATCATATCCTGGCATTTATTTTATAATTTATATGTTTTATTATTTAATCTCACGGAATGGATTGTTTGCAAATAATGAACCATCTTTTTCAAAGCATCAGTTAAGGAAAGATTTTTTTATTTCTATCAAAATACTAGTTCAGTGAAGTAAGTGCACAGTTCAAAAGTGATCTGCAATTTATTTTCTATTATTTCCAAAAGAAAGATGGGAAATAAATTTTCACATTATAGAAAAAGAAAAAAATTTTTTTAGGTTAAAAGAAGAATAACCAAAAGAACGCAGAAACAATCCAGACATAAAATGTCAGTGAAAGCCTAAGTTTTAAAAGGCTAAAGAGAATTTTTTGATTTTTCTTTTTTGAACGAAAATTTTATATTAATTTGGAGTTTAAAAAAATATGGGGAAATAATTTTGGTGACAAGTCAATGATTATATATGAAATTTCACGAAAATTCGAACATTAGTAATTCCCATTAATGCGAACTTTATTCACGGAACGTGATACATATCATTTTAGTACAAAATACGCCGGTAAATGGAGTAGAAAGCACAAAATATATATACATATCTATATATATATATATATATATAACAATCTTTGCAAAAAATATGAAAAAATTATGATAGGTTTTCAATTGGTTCAAATATCGAAAGAAATTTATGAGCTACGACTATCGGATAAAAAAGAAAAACAGTTAAATGCAGCTTCGGAAATGGTTTCTTATGTAACACACAAATAATTCTAGTGCAGATGAAAATAAAGATCATAAACATTGATACATTTAGGAGATTTAACAGCGAGGTATGGAACTGAGGCAAAGGCAGGTCAATGCATTTGATTAAGGGATCAAAAAACCGTAAACAATCACGCTATGCGCGAGACTGTATAAAGAGAAATAGTGTCTTTCATTGTATTAAAACAAGAACAGATTCGTAAATTCCCGTTTATATTTGTACGCCCCTCATACATAAAGGTGTCTAACTAAACATATGAACGAATCCACAGGATTTATACTCTGCCGAACACTTGATGTTAAACACGCATTCTTTCCGAATCATTTATCTATATGAAGAGCAGTCTTCCTGGACCCGCCCCTGGTGACATTGGTTTTACACTGAAAACGTACCAAACCCCAACAGATGGGGGCGACCAACCTTACTCGCTATTTCGCGTTCTCCTAATTTAAGAATTTATTTGTAGTATTCTGCACTGAAATGGTTTGTCTGTTGGTTGGGTAAATAAGGAGGAAAGTTTGATGAAATATTCCGAGAAAAAATTGTACATTTGCGTGGTTGGCTACGACATGGAACTCACCTCCTTTCCGGGCACTTCCCAAACAGCGTCTTCCCTTTCGCGGGTTTCGAAGCAAAAGTCCTCCGTACTACCGCCCTTATGAGTCTGCCTTGACCTTTCAACCGCCATTTGGCAACTGTTTCGATTCAAAACAGTGCAATCCAGAGATTTGCACTTGCTGGCGTTGTTTATTACCATCGACCTGGCGAAACTGCTTTTGAAGTAGTGATTCGGAGCTATCTCCGAGGGTAGGTCAAAATCCGCTTTCGTGCCAGGAGGCTCCCTCGAGCCGTTATCCGTTATTTTCGTGACCGTCACTTCCTCTGGCGATGAATTTATCTCGAAACTCGCTGTTGCCCTGTTGTACTCTCCTATTTTAAACACGTTCCTCTGCCGTTCGCAGCAGCCGTTCAAAACGCTCGGTATGGTTTTTATTTCCGCGCATTTTATGTCGCCCGATTGAGATTTTTGACTCTTCTCCGAGATCAATTTGCTTTGGACGGTCTCCGTATTGGGTTTGAAATTTCCGCCGTTATTATCCTTCATTGTGTCATTTTCCTTAACTGCATCGAAATCGCACGTTTTCTCGGGCATTTGGCCCTAGTTTTCATTCGATTAATCAACCAAAACTAATAATATTTCTAAAAACGAAAAAAACGCACTCTCTTTTCAGTTCATTTCTTTTATTAAAGTTCAAACAAATCACATAATTCACAGCATTTTTCAAACGAAGGAATTAAAAAATATGAGTTTTCACGGTAATTGTTGGTTTATTTTCCCTCATGAAATGGAAATCATTTCACAATGGTTTTCCAACGATAACGAGTTTGTTCGATACGAAGTCCCTCACGCAAGTGTGTGAGTCGATTCCACAAATAACGTCAACAAATGAAACTATTGGTTGAGAGTGGTCACGTGATACCACTTGTACTCCGGTTCCCCTTGTCTTATTTTTTTCATTTCCGTTTTGGTTGGTGGCACTGATTTTTAACCGTTGCGATAACTTTTTCTATTATCTTTTATTGCACTTTAGAAGTTACATTATATGAAGGCCTTTTTTAGAAAAAAAACAAATAATGTCTTATAAATGTTAAACAGTTATCAAATTTGAAACGTTTTTAAATTGGGAATAAAAAATATGAGCTCTCAACAACGTAAAACTACATGAAAGCCAAATTTGCATAATTCTGAAGTACTATTTGAAGAAGCTCAACAAAATCTTTAAGTACACATGTAATTACAAATTCAATATTCGATATTGTTTTAAAATATTAATTTTTTGTGCCAAATTTATCAAATGTTGCATTTCTGATTAAAATATATGTGATATTTCAAATATAAAAATAATTTTAACTAGATCGACTTTTTTCACATTTGTCGGTAAAATAAGTAATAACGCTTGAATGAGATATTTGAATATAATTTTATTACTGACACTTTTAAATGATAATTATAAAAACCATTATAAATCCGTATAAAATATTATTCTTCTTCCAGTTGCTATTTTGAATATAAGCAAGAATTAAAGAAACAATATTATTTGAGAGCATTCGTACATTTATAAGAAAATAAATGAGTACATATTTTTAATAAGCCAGATAGTGTATAAATATTTCTCAGGATAAAGGAGATAATGTTAAAGGCAACTAGATTTATAGTATAACCAGATTTGAATTTATCTTATCAGCTTTTAAATTAGTAATAAAAATTATTGCCAACCAAATTAAAGTACGAATCAGCTGGCATGTCGCATTTCAAAGAATTAGTTAATACTATATACTCTTTCAGTTGAGTTTCATTTAAATGAATCTACATTCGGAGGAAAATGCGATGTAATATTTTACATTAATAAAACATGCAGTGGCAGTACTTTCAAACAGAAAGATTATTTCCATATGCTGTATTTCATTTACAATTTTAAAATTTGTAAAGCTTCCTTTTATTAATCAATAAAAAATTTTATATTTTTAGTCCAAGAATTGTCTAAAATAGGAAAATTGTAAAATGAATAAGTTACTTTAATAAAATGTGTATGAAAATGCATGAAGAAATGTGACAATGGATTTAACATCAATTATCCAAATTTTATGATTTAGTTATGTTTCATAAAACTGTAATATTTATAAAAATATAACGAAAAAAAATTGTTCCTTCAAAAAATTTTCTGAATGCTTGTATTGCTTAATTTACATGCATTACAAATTGTATATCTTGGTGTTCTAAGGGTATAAAAACTTTTGGCATAGCATAAAAAATATTTGGCTTGGCATCTTTCTATAGCAGTATCGTTATTTTAGTATTAGCTACAGTAAAAAAAAAAAAAAGCTATATTAAGAATCCTCCAAAAGAAAAGTTGTATCAGAATCTAAAGAATCAAACTTTTAATTTAATATTAACTACATATAAAACTTATGAGTTCTTTCCATATGTTTAAATTTTTACAAATTATTTAACAATCTGTTTCTTAATATCATGATCAACATGAAGATGGCGCTATAGTAAATAAACTAAACTAACGCATAGCGCATCGTATTTACTTTAAAAATCATTTCATTTATTTTGGAATAAATTTAATATTCATTTATTTACTACCAATTTCTACGCTTTTTTTGTGTGAATTGTAATGATATTTTATTTCTTAGGCACTGAATAAATTATTCCTATCACTCCATTTCCACTCCTTTCAGTTGAGTTCCACTCCTTTTTTGGTATTCTTATAATTTTCCTGATCACATGCGTCTCCTTCATAGGGTTTTCTCCACTTGCATATTACATATTAAAATTTCATATTTTTTTTGGAATCAGTATTTTGTATTTGAACATGGAACTAGCGACATAACGCGATCTCCAGCATTGTTTCAAGAATTTATGTCTTTTCCCCATGGTTTACCTTCATATAGATGAACTATGAAAAAAAGATCTAGATTCTGCAGTGAATTGCGTATGTAAAATCTATAACCTATAAATAATTCATATTGTGAACGATATATTCTTACGGAATATATTTCATAATTATATATAATATAATTTAAATTTTAGTTAAAAATTTATATAGACAAATTTAATTATTGTATTTTGACATTTGTAAAATTATAGAATTTTGTATAGTTTATTTTTCGGTTGCAGTTTGATTGTAAATTCTTTCTTTGTTACAGAATGAGCGGAATATCCTCGGTCAAAACGATTCACTCGTCGGTTAACTAGCAAAAAAGGGAATTTGGTGGTAAAACAAATGTTTTCAGTACATTTCGCTCGTTTCGCATACTCAGAGAAAGAAACAGGTTCAGCAACCGCGAAAGGAGATCGCACAGTGTTTCTTTATACCTGACAGTCAGTCGTACGTTGATGTTTGCTCCGACGATCTGCGCATTATTCGATTCGAGTGCTCTGCTTTTCTTATCGGCGTTCCGTCCAGTTTTTGTCCTCATAGGATTTCATATGTGACAGCTCACTGGGGCATGAGCATTTAACTCCAATAATTTCTTTTCGCGAACGTTTATAAAGGTAAGCTGTTTTAATTTTACATATAAAATTAATCGCACCGCTTGAAGAATTCTCTTTCGTGATATCCACAAACCAATTCATTTTTAATGTTAATATGTGAATGAATTTTAATCCAAATAAATCATATTATCGATAAGACATGTTTAAGAATCTTATATTTGAATAGGCAGAAGCCATTTTAATACACAAAAAACAGAAAATAATCAACCCACGAGTATGATTTAATAGTTTCAAGTACGATATTTGAACAATGTAATGTTTTCCATTATTTCCGCCCAGAGAGTGACAATATTTCGACCATCCAAATATGGTCCCCTTGCAAGTGGCAAGTTTTTGAATTTTTGAAACTATTTCATTCAACATCAGTTCCCCTTTCCTCCTTTCGTGTATAACTCCATTCTTCAGATCATGTCTCTGAAAATGGTGGTGTAGTCATGCTTGTTACAGCTAAGAAAAATTCATACTATTGGGGATGAAACATTCTTCTGCTTCCAGATAATATATAAATATGTATCAATAATATATTTTATATTGAATTAACTAACCGTATTCATAAGTAAATGAACACATTGTCCTTCGTGACTTGCATGTACCCTATATGATTCTTATGATATAATAATCCGCATTACAAAATTTTTATAAAAATTTCCCCTGAGTTAATGGCCTATGAAAAGTCAACTAGAGTCTTAATTGAATATTTCACAATATGAATTATAATATTAAAATTTGGAGGATTCAAACGTTGTGCATTAAGATTAATAATATTCAACTGAAGGTGATATGTATATAATGACGACTACGAACTAATTTTAAAGACCCTTATTTCTTGGTATCTTTAGTTTTTCTAATATGTATATTAAAACGTACATTCTAAATGTACTTACTCTGTTAATAATAAATATGGGTCTTATGAATTTATTTAAAGATATGATGATTGTGAAATATTTTTCCCTATATCATACTTTAAAAAATATTACAGTCATTATGTTTTTAATTAATTAATCAATTAGGAATCAAATCGAATAAATATTTGCTTTCGGACACAATACTGATTTATTATAAAATGAAACAATATTATTACATTTCTTGAAAAATTACTATCTGAATTTAACGTATTAGCTAGTTATATCAGATAAAATGCATCTAAATTTTATGCAATACCAATAAATATTTTAAAAATTTCTTGTGATGTATAGTAAAATGAATAATATCTTGATAATTTATTCGATGTACTACTTTGTTTAAAGGAAATAAATATTGAGCTGTGAATATTAATTTTATATATATCTATATTTTCTGGAATACATATTCACAGTTAAGTCCGCTACACTTTTTTGAAAGAAATATTATTTTTATGCAACAGCTGTTGAAATATGAATAATTAAATTTAGTAATATGAAATATTTTACATTATAATTACACATGAATATCTGAGATTTTTCTTGCATTTGTTCTGTAAAATTTTTTATTTTAATAAGAAACGTGATTGCTGATATTCATGTACTTAACCGCTATCCCATTTAAAATTCAAATAGGCTTAAAAAAATATATAAATTTATAAATCACAAGATAAAAAATTTTTGTCTAATTGAATATAAGACCATTATTTCAATTTTAAGATAGAGTACCGCAATAAATTTTCATTATTAATTACAAAAGTAAAAGTAATGGATATATAACATTATAAAATTATAATGTATAAAATAAAAAATTTATAAAATTTCAATTGAAATATATAATAATGTTATAAAATCACACAAATTAATATTAATTAATAAATTTAAAAAATGTTTACAAGTTAAATGAAATTTTTGCTATTATATCTATTATTAAGTAATGGTGATATCAATTATTTCTTGCTGAACTAAAACAAAGGCTACATTCAAATTGACTTTAATTAACAGTAATATATGCTCAAAGCGTTATTAAAAGTACCAGCAAGATTTTTCAATAAAAAAGACTTGAAACCGTTTCACTTTCTACAGACAATTTTAGGCTAATAATACGCTTTTTATATTGTAATAATTAAGGCTTACTCGCATTTACTTTTGAATAATTGATAATCGTGTATAAATTTTATTTATTCTCATTAACTACTAATCGGGCATGATATATGTGATAAATACAAATTGATTAACTAAAAAATACACAAATCATATGTATTCAGTATTTCTGTATTGCAAAAAAATATTTAAAAATTAAATTAGAGAACAAATTTAAGGCCTGATTCTGACTATTTGAAGTAAAAGTGAAGGAAAAAATATATTTATACAACACTTATTAATGTATTATGACAATACCCATTAATAATACATATTAAAAGAAAGATATCATATAGATAACGATTGACAGTAATACATTATTTGACAGCTATTGGTTTAATTTATGAATTTCGATAAATCGATAATTAATTATTTTATGCAAAAGCATATATAAATTTGTATATAAAATTTTTTTTTAATACTTCTGATACGTTTAGATTCACTTTCAATGGCGTTAAAAATGCTAATCCTAACATAAACAGGTTAATATTTTCTCTTTTACTTCAGCAGTTATTTTCACCAAATATGGCAATTTATAGTGTTGATAAGATTTAACACTCAACCTGACATATATTATTATAGTAAATGAACTCTACAATTAAATGTGACCTTTTAAAAGATGAAAATAACTCTTTATGGTTGTTGGACAACGTGGACCAAATCATACAAACTGCACTGAGCGGATTTATTCATTTCCGATGCTGCCTGCTCTCGCCAAGTTTCCACACAAATGTCAGTCACATGCCATTATATCGAATATCGAAATTGGCTCTAAACTTTATCTTTTACTTAATTTAATTTATCAGTACATACAGGAAATGACAATATCACTCTCAAATTAAGATTATAACTGGCAAGGTTAACAAAACATTTTAATGTTAAATAGATATCTGAAGATCAGACTTATGTTTTTAATATAAAAATAACTTTACGAAAACTTCTATACATCAATGTCATTATTGAAAATTAAAGATGTAAAAATTGTTTATGAAAATTGAAAATTTTACTTTTTTAACCATAAAAAGTATGTTATGTACCTTTATATTTATAATATGTATACAACCTATATTAGTATAAATATAAGCTATTGCATTTTAACATAGACAAATATAAATATAATTTATGTTAAGTATGTAATAATCAAAATGCTACGCAACTTAGATAATTTATGAATAAAAATTTAAAGATGTAAAAATTTATTTATGAATAAAGCACATTAATATCATACATTACAATTTGTACTCCATCGTTGGTAAAATAAATTAATAAATCGTTTGTCCACATTCTTCTTTTGATTTTCATTTGTTATGCATTGCTGCATTGTAATGTATTAAAATTAGTTATATAAGCTGGAAATTCAAGTAAAAAGCAGAGTCAAAAAATAAGTATATGTAAACCAAATGTAATGTTAAAAAGAAACTATTTATGGCCCATTAAAGATAGAGCATATGAAATAAAAAGCATCGGCTGCTGATCGTTTTATCAAGAAGGAGAGACTATTTTGTCTTTCAAATATACATCAATATTTTCATTAATTACTATATGATACACCAATCTAACAAATTTATAATATTGCATATGCGATATATTAATTCAAACAAAAGTGGAAGACTAAAATGAGAAACCTCTCCGAATGTCAGAAAATAACTGAAGTCTATCGTAAAAAATTTATTTTCTGTCAGAAACATGAACCAATTTCCAACTGATGTAGCATTTCTTTTTGCACAATGAGATAGCCATGGCAAATTTATGTAGAAAAAAAAAATTAAAATTTTCTGCAACGGCATTTGGATGCGATCGAAGCGAAAAGTGCAAGAGTCAAGGCTTTGCTCTGCCTTTTACCACGAATCGTTGAATATGTATATTATTTGTATGGATTCTGCAACTATTTGAAATCTAAGGGCTGATGCGATGGTTAGTTCGAAAGCGGTTGACTTTAGACGAGCACCTTATTTTTATTTAAGCCTCAACTACTAACTGGCGCAACTGTTTTGCATCGCAGATTAAAATACTTTCATCACAGCCAAGCTAAACTTCATTGTAATTCGTCTGTGAAATAATTTTTGCACAAAACATTTAATGGCTACATTGCGGAATGCGGTGAAAGAAATTAAGTATTGCCCCGCTTAATGATGCGTATTAAAAAAACAGCGAAAACTATTGTCCCGGATGGGAATAAGCAAAAATTGTATTGTTTTTACTTCAATATTTATAAATTTTTGAAAACAAGTTATATACATAAAATTTGCATCAATTAATCAAAATATATTTGTATGCCCTTGTAATTCAAACAATAACATGTGTATATTATTATATTAAGACTCTAGAAATATGGTAACAATAGCACATGATATCCGATATTGTTTATAAAGAAATGAGATATAAGATTATTTTGCATGAAAAAAAATCAAAATTCCCCATCCTAAAATATGCCATTATAAATTTTGAAAATTATTGTGAATTTTATTCATTATTTTTATTTATATTTTTTTATCTGCGACGCTCTGACTGAAATCTGTATTCCTTTTCAGTCAGAATATTGTAACTAATCACAGTATTGTATTAATATCTAATATAGTATAATTTGTTTCTGCATTCTTTTGGATTATTTCATTAGAAGCATTTCGGCCACAATTTTTATTATATTTTGATAAAATTTCTAATACAAAATGCAACGAAATTATTTATTTATTTACGTAGTTTTTAGCAACAATTTATATAGCGTTATAAAATTGGATTTTTTTTAACCCAAAATTCTTGTGTATTTGATTTTTTTTTAAATTCGAACCCTAACGAAAGACCTCGAAAGTATAAAAATCTAAATCGAACAGAGCTGTATGATAAGTGAATATTTATTATCATTAAATTATAACTGAAAATATATTCTGATTGGCATTTCTTATGATAGTTTAATAATGCACATGAATTAAAAATACATTGTATAATTAATTAACCGGTTGATTCACTTTATAGCAGCATCCATTGTTGCTAAATGTTTTTTTTATAAAAGAAGAACAATTTTTATTTCTTTTTTTGTTAGAAAACCGGTTTCAAATTTTACTTTCTTGAATGTTTAATTATCGAGTTTCGCCGAAAGGTTTTCAAAAGGCAGGGAAAAAGCAAATTTTCCGATGCCCGCGAAACACATAAAAATTTCTTTTTCGTTCGTCTTAAATTGCCACGACTGGTTCGGCAACTCCGGCGGAGAAAACGGCTCTTTTTTTGTTTTTTTCCCCCTTTTCAACACAGGAAACTGCGTCGACTTTCCCTACGGAGAATCGCGGAGGCCTTTCATTCGTGCAAACAACCGAAGTCAACAATTGACCCCGAATAATGGAATCAAATGATGAAAAGAAAATGTGCGTCATTCAGTCACGCCGCCCGTTCGGCTTAACATGACTCAAATATATTAATATAGATGTATATTATTCACGAAACGGATGAGACGTTTTTGCAAAAAATAAAAGCCAAAAGAAGTCATAATGAAAAAATCAAATACATAAAGAAACGAGTTTTCAAGGATAATCGGCTATCGGCTGTTAATCTAATTCATTTGCTTGATTGTTTCATGGAAGTACCTGAGCCAGACTATCAGAAATCAGGCGAATGATTAAGCCCTTGCTGATGAATGAAACCTGGACACTTAAGTGGAATCTCGTTAATTCGAATCATTAGCAATACTTCAAATTAAGCGGCCTATGAATCGATCAGTTTTTTTTTCGCATTATACAGTCAAGAGTTATTTATAAAATAGCCCACAAATCAAACATTTATTTTACAGCCACGTCTAAGTTTAAACGTAATCTACGTTTATACATGTGTAGTTAATATTAATAACATATATGTAATGATTCTTAAGAAAATTTAACGTGATTGAGCCCTTGCACATTTTCCACTTCACAGCCGTGACTATATTAAAACCACTTATATATAATTTTTAATACGTTACCGATTAAACAAACATAATTTTTAAAAATTTTTTAATTCCATATGAAAAATTATGTAATTATTTATAATACGGTTTTCTTTGTTTAATTTACAATAATTGTAGTACTTATAAACGTATAAATTAAACGTATTCCGTTATTTAATATCAGTTATGAATTTTGAAAATGATATATATCTTCGTATAAAATTGTGATATATTGTCGCTCAAAATGCTGTTCGAATGCGGGATGAAATCGTGTTATAGAACCATACATATGATAACTAATGTCAGATTGAATTTACAAAAAATGCTTCAAGATTTCAGTGAGAATTTTTAAATATTACTACGATAAGAGCGTGGAATGACATCGTTCTATAAAAATATTTTCTCAGCCTCATTCCCAAATGACCTTTTCATTAAAATAAAATTCAATTATATTAAAAGTAGACAAAAATTTTTGTCTAATTACAGTTACATTGACGATTTTAGAAATACCTGGCGGAAAATGGCTTTGTTATTTACAAACTTTGGATAAAGAGATTTTTTTTTTTTTATTCTCAGATTAATCTCTGCACATTTTACTGCTTTGACAGACCCCCATTATTTTGCGCATTCGTCTAAGACAGCAAATTCCTGTATCCCGTTGCACGGTCCGAACGTACGAATTTTGCTTCCATTCCCGCATAACCGTTCTTCCCCCGAAATACTTCTTCTACGGCAACATGAAACATCCGAAGATGCCGTCTAATGTGTGCTTCGGCGCTCAAGATCATTGACAAACGGCGTTTATTTCCCAGTTTCTACAGGAATTTGCATCGTCATTCCAAATATCGAAAATTACACCGCTTTTGTACTTCCTGAAAATGTGTTCGGGACCAAAGTCTTCTCGCGCATGTTAACACCAGCGTGCGAGAAGAATTCACCAACCCTTCCGCTTTTTATTTAAGGTTTTAACTTTTATGTCAAGCTATCAGATATTGAACATGAAATTAATGCAATAAATGCCTACTCGAAAACGAGACGTGGAAACCTCATACCATAATGTAGTATTATCAAATTATATTATTTACACAATATTTAACACAATCTGCACAATAAATAAAATAAAAAACTGTAATTAAAATTGTACAGCTAGAGAAATTCTCATTAATTGAATTGGGCTATAGAATTATAAGTTTTAACATTAATTTTGAAAACGCTGATATTCCTTTGTAATTATATACATATATAGTTATATTTACGCAAAATCAATTTAGTGATTAAAATATATTTAAATTTTTTTTAATGATATACTTTTCAATTACCATATTAATAAATTTATGTATCAAGCAATGTCAGACTCATTTGAAACGTTGAAATCAGTTTATAAATTATAAAAAATACATTCGTATTTTTAAAATATTACTTGTAGTATAATTTTATAATGCCCATTTATATGACACGTGTATTGTTCTGTAGGTGTTATTAATAATTAATATGTTATATAGAGAAAATATTAATATATAGTAAATATTCTTTCAACACATATTAAGAACTATAAAGCAGCAATGCCATAGCTTAGAGGAAAACAATATGGAAAATATATATGTATTATATTAAATTCAAAGTTATATAATTTTATATTTATTTTTAAGGATAATGAAAACAGGGTAAAAGATCGCTAGATAAAATAATTTACAGTTATGAATCGAAGATTTTTGTGCTGTGTACTTCAAATGAATATTGCAGGCTTATAGTAATGAGAATGATTGAATGTTAATGGTATAACGGAAAGAGTCACTTTCACTTCTTAGTGCAATTTAAGATTGACCAAAAATGATTTTATATTTTTCTTTGGCAAATTTTAACTGGAAATTGGCTAAGAAAATAATAAAAGATAGTTATTTATTACCAGGAAGACGGGAAAAGGTATTGACCAAAATATGTATAATTAACCCAGGTGGAAAAGATAGTGATTAATTTCGAAAACATTAGATCAAAATTCATCCGCGAATGCGCACGGAGATGAATTGCAGCAAACAAAAAAAAGTGAAACATTATTCAAATAAACGAGGGCAACGAAAATACAACGAAAGGCAATTAAGAAAATTTTTTTTTTTTTTGCCTCCAACAACGGACGAGGATTTCATCTCTGAAACATGAAATATGGAGGCCGTGCGGTGACGGTCGGAGGAAACGTTCGGCAACGAATAGGAAGAAAGTGATTTTTGCACGGGATTTTTAAAAAGTGCGGAAAAAAAAAGAATGAAATCAATTTGAATACCTTGCAAGGAGCATTTCCATAACCGCCAAGGTGACCGTTTCGCTTTAGTTTTCGCGATTGGTTCCAAAATCACCGTGAAAAGGCTGAGGCAACCGGAAAAAAAAAAGTACGAAATCAGAAAATGGATCGCGGAAACCCTTCGAAATGCGGGAAGTCGCCGCCGGGAGCGCTTTCGGCAATCTTCGGTCGGACAGGAAGTGCACGGGTGCCAACGCTCCGAGGGAGATTTTTCCTTTGGCGGAAAAAATCATGCGAGTGCGATCCAAGGCTTAGTTTCCCACGAAGATATTCGTTTATTCTGTGAACTCAGCGATGAAAAAAACGTGGAACTTGCGAAAGCGCAAAAAGGCGATCTAGATACGGAACGACCTTATTGCTAAATTACAGGATACTGCGAAAGATTTCGATCTTGTGATGTGCGCATGTAAATCACCGGTTAAAAAGAGGGAAATTGCAATTTCGCTATATGTTTTTTTAAGCGATGCACAGCGTATTGGAAGCAATCGAATTTATTTGCCCGCAAAAGCCGGTCGATCCAGAAAGATTTTTATCAATGCTAAATGTTTGAACTTTTCTTACGTTAGATATATATATATATATATTTTTTTTTTTATTGGTACTTCCAGTTTGGGACGGTGAATTTTAATATTTTTACGTGCAGTAAAATATTTAACAGCTTAATTCTTGTTTTAATTAACAAATAAGAATTGTTCGAGGTTTCGTTCGATCATTTCTTTTAGAAATGCGTCGCATCAGAAGGGTAGACTGGCCACTTCATACGTGGTCGAAAGATTAATTTGTGGTTTAACAGCGAAAATTGTTATTTTTTTTTCATTGAAAAGAATTACTTGTGTCTGGATGCAGATTGAACCGTACGAAATCGCGAATACAATGAAGTAAAATTACAATCTCCTAACGATCGTTAACATATACTCACAGTAACCCTGAAAATAATGCATAATAATAATAATGGGAACGGAGTAACATTATATAAAAAGTTGGCGGAGAAAGTTTTTATTTAATATTTCATATTTCACAAGGGAATTCTTAACGTGAAATATTCTCATGTAATTAGTCAATAAATTGCCTGCCATCTTTCCACGCACAGAAGATACGCATTGAGGTTTTAACGACCGGATCGAAAAAACGCGAAATGTTGGAACTGCATCGCTTTTCGTCGCAACCCTGCGGTTTTGGGAAGGGGTTGAAAACATCACAAAGGAGCAATTTCCTGCAACCCTTTCGGAGCCGGGCGAACGAGCGCAATTCGAACGCCCGAAAAACGATCGCCAACGAACGTCGACTCTTGTCGAAATAACGCAAAAAAAGGATCTGCGACGGTGGAAAACGTTCAAAATTGCACAGACATTAACGTTTCCCGCCGCCAATTGTACCAAACAGTAACTGTACGTATTCGTGGCCAAAGAGTGAGGTTTATATCCCGCACATGGACGTATAAGTGAGGCAACTGCATGGCTTGATTGCAAAATACCTGAGTGCCTTGCTGACTGCAAAGTAGCACCAATTTTTGTCCAAGATTATTCTTGCAAGCGTACCCGACGCCATTGCTTTTTCAGCGTTGAATCCGATCGAAGAATTTATTATCATATTTGTTTTGTGGATCAAGTTGGACGCTGATGTATTTCTTTCCTCGACACGCCGAACCGCACAACGAATATTTCTCCCGATATACGTATTCTTTGGTCGCTACAGGAGGTTTTTACCATAAGCCGGAGGCAACGGAAGCTGCGACTTTCAGATACTTATCAAGGAATTATCATTTTTCGCAGTCGATTGAGATCGCGAGACGCAAACAAATGTCCCATATTTCCAGCTTGAAATGTTGAACGACGATTTTATTTATTTATTTATTTATTTAATCTTGCTGGATTGTTGTGCGAGCTTTGAGGATTTCGCTTTTGTCGGTTTCGAATCCCGTTTGGTAATGCAGAAACGGAGATTTTCCCATTTGATTAAAAATATACGTGAGAATGATCTTCCTTTGAAATACGTTGAAGCAGAAAGTATCATTGGCATTTATTAAGTTAGGGATTGAAGCTGTGTGACATGTGAAGAAAAGTGGTTTTTGGTGCCGCGGCTGTTTATAACCCAACCTGGTTAATACTCGCGTCCGGTGAGGAGAAAAAGCGCGACCATGGGACGGACGGTGATCTGACGATTGTTTTCTGACGTTTCAGGTGACGGCGACATGATGGGAACGTGGGTGCTGCTGACGATCGGAATTTTCGCCTTGGCGCTTCCTCGGCTGGTGGGGGGCCACGGACGGTTGATCGAGCCTCCGTCCAGGGCCACGATGTGGCGCTACGGATTCGACACTCCCGCAAATTACAACGACCACGAACTCTACTGCGGGGGATTTTCCCGGCAGTGGCAGAAGAATGGCGGAAAATGCGGCATATGCGGCGACGCCTGGGACTTGCCGAAGGTGAGATTCGCCGTCCCCCAAAACGCGAGCTTCCGGTATGATTTTCTTTTTGCAGTGAATCCGAGTCGACCGCCGTTGTAGAGAAAGCGAAGAAATTTTGCATTCGCTAAGAGTTTTCTCATCTTCCGGAAAGCCGGAGACAGTTTTCGAGAAGGAAAGACAAAATTCGAAACCATTTTTTTTTTTAGCGGAGGAAAATCAGCCCCCGCTCGCATACTTTGCAGCACGAGTAATGATTTTCTTTTTTCTTTATGCAGCCGAGACCTCACGAGGCCGGGGGTAAATACGGAAACGGAATTATTGTTCGCAAATATAAAAAAGCCTCCAAGATCACGATTAGGGTCGAGCTCACCGCGAACCACAAGGGCTACTTCGAATTTAGGCTGTGCCCGAACAACGCCCCCCACAGAGTTGCCACCCAGGACTGCCTGGACTCGTACCTACTGAAAATCGCAAGGAAAAGCAACGGAGGGAGCTACGGCGACGAGCCCGCCATGGGCCACGAGACGAGATTTTACCCACCCATGGGAAGCAGAGTCTTCGAAATGAGGTATCAACTTCCGGAAAACCTCACTTGCACGCAATGCATACTCCAGTGGAGGTACCTGGCAGGTTAGTGTCTGCGATTTTCTTTTTCAAAGCCGGAGCTTTCAGATAGGGAAAGGAGCGCAATTCGGTTGCGCCGAAGGAAAAAGAGACGAAAACGGTTGCTTAGAAAATTTTTCTCTGCAGGAAACAACTGGGGAATGTGCTCAAACGGCACGGGACAAGTCGGCTGCGGTCCGCAGGAGGAGTTTCGTGCATGCGCGGATGTCGCCATTTTAGACACCACCGGTGCCGCGGACGAGACGCCGTTCGACAACGAAATTGACACGGATGAATCACCGGAAAGTGGAAAACCGGAATCGGGCGAAGAGAAACGGGACATAGTGTGGTTGGTGCTCCTGTTCATCGGTTCGGGAACCTTAATCATCATCCTGGCCATCTTCAGTGTCATCTACTTCTACTTCTACAAGCGGCAAGTCGTCAAGGAATGGTGGCAGAGTAAAAATCCGTCCGCGGCGGGCTCGAAGACCAAGGAGACTCGTCTCCACTTTTGGGAGAGCTTCGGCGACGGGAACAAACTCAAGTTCTGGAGGAGCGAATCGAGCGAAAACGAGAAACAGAAGAGCTACGCGATCCCCCAGCCCGTCCCACCGCCCAGGGCAAAGCGAATCAACAAAGTGTGACCCGTTTCTCTGCATTGGAAGGCGAGGGAGAAATCAAAGACTGAAAACTTTTTACGTTCGGAACCATGCGAGGAACCGGCACACATGGTCACGTGCAAAGGAGGAAACTAGGAGCAGTGGAAGGCGGTGAAATTTCCGTCGCCTTGTTGTTTTTGCCGTACTGATTTTCTCCCAACTCTCACTGCACGCTTGCGTTTGTAACTTTTACGAAGCGTTCCTTGTTTTCGGTGCAATACATTTCGATCGCGAAACTTTCTTTCGCTCCGGTCTCGATTGCCTCTTGCATTTTGAATCGAAAGGCGTTAATTTAAAGCGCGAGCCGCCGAAATTCGGCTTGCAAGTGCTCGCCGATCTGCCAGCGTCGCGTTTTCCTACCGTGGAACCATTCACGAGACGAGCCAAATTTGCCCGGAAATCAGCTCCAAACGAAAGAACAGAAAAGTGAGGAAAAATGGAATAAAAGTAGACGCAATGAACCAATTGCGGCAAATATAAGATAAGCATTTAATTGTATAAAATAAATTTCTTTTCGTTATAAAATATCGTTTTGCGTAAAGCTTAATTTTTTACACGATGCCTAAGCGCTCTCGAATTTTCGCAATAACCGGACGTTATTCATTAATAAATTAATATTTTTAATACTCGACTAACGTTTGTTTCTTCATCCCGTTCACAAAGGTCGTCCCAGGAGCGGAGTCAGTCGATCGATGAATTTGTGGTAATTCCTCTCGAGCTCCTTCTGGTAATCCCTTTGGTCGGGTCCAATCAGGTTTTTGTTCTTCCGCAGAGCGTCCGAGCACTTCTTGGAGAAATCCTTGAAGCAGAGCCGCAGCTTCGTCTGCAGGCGGTTCGGGGCACGGCCGTCCTGAAGGTCCGAGAGGAAAACCAAAGCCACTTCCATGGGTCCCTGGTTGACGGTGGTCCCGATGCAGCCCTGCAGCACCATTTGCAGTATCTTCGGGTCGGGAGGCTCTTGGTAGGTGGCCGCCGCGAGCTCCGCCGTTTTCTTCTGCAGATCCTCGATGGCGCCTTCGATGGGTGTGATGACGCTCTGCCGCCTGTCGACGACCTGTATTCGTGTCTTTATGTACGGAAAGTGATTGGCCGTTGTTAAGACGGTTCGCCTCTTGCATTGCTCCTGAAGTTCCCCGTGTGCCCTGCCGCTTACGGTAAACGGAGTGTAGTAAACGAATCTCTTTATGTTGAAATTCTTATGAAAATACGTGGCTCTGTGCCTGGGTACTTCGAAGGTGTCGAAATAAGGCTCCACGTACGTGATCTGTATGTAGCCCTTGTCCGGATCGAGAACCTTCGGGTCGACGGTGTTTGAATCCTTGATGATGACCATGTTGTCCAATCCGAACCGTTCGCTGTAAAAATTTTCCAATCTGTTGAAAATCTCGGGCAACTTGGTCAGCGTCGGTTCTTTGTATATAAATTCCTCCCCGTCCAGATCTCCAAATTTTGAGCCGTAGAATCCAACTCTGAAATAGGTTCCGAAAACCCGTTTTCCCTGCAACTGTTCGATTTTCGTGAACGCCTCCTGCAACTTCCCGTGTATGTTCGCCAGTTTTTTGTAGTCCCTGGCCTCTTCGGCTATGGGTATTAAAATTTTGTACACGTCGTTCATGGCTTCGTACATGCCGGCGGTATGGAAGGAATTCGCGGCGTGTTCCAGGAGCCCGACCAAACCACTTTCGGTGAAGTAGTTCCCCAGGCAGACTCCTTCTTCGTCAGGGCTGAGGACGTCGTCCGACACTGCGCTTTCTTCTAATGCGTTCGGAGTTATGCTTTCGAAGGAAACTGCGCCTATCGGCAAATGAGTCTGATCTTCCAGCATGTGCAAGTATTCGGCGACGAGGGCCGCACTGTGAACCAAGCACATGGCTGCTTCCGTATGGTTGTTGTGCTCCATGTGCTTTTGAGCCATGTTCGCCAACCAGGTCAAACGAAGGTCCGGCGAGTTCTGATAACCTTTTGCTATCCGATACATTAAATCCAGAAGCATTTCCGGATCCTCTTGGAATTCCTTCATCTTGACCATGTCCGAAAGAATCATGTGTAAATTGAATACCAAATCGCGAACCTGCTCCGGAAAAGTAGTGTCCTGTAGCCCGTTGTCCTCTTCCGCAAAAACCAAAATGTTCTTTAACGCCCTCCTCAAGGCTTCCTCGCTGTAGCTCTGACTGGTGCCCACCAGGGAGCTGAGAGACATCGTCACTTGCATTTTGACTCTCGCAAAATTGTTTCCTATTTCGAAATTTTGACGCATAAGAAGGTACAAGGAGGCCGCCGCGTGTGCGCGAACGGGGCTCATGAGCGAGCTGCAGTGAGTGAGCAACTGCAGGCACAAATCGGCACAGTGCTCGGTTTCCTCGTCGAACAGAAGATTTGGGAATTTGTACACAATGGATCTTTGGGTGGCGAACAAATTGTGTAGGGCCTCGTTGCTCTGATTGCACGATAATGCGCGCAAAATCACCCCTAAAACATCGCCCAGCAATCCCTGGCCCTGAAAGCTGTTTGACAGGCAGATAACCTGAACGATCATTTCCAGAGTGTCCAGAATGATGAGAGTTGCCTCCGTGGCGAGATTTCCCTCGATGTAGGCGTCGGCCTCGGCCTGGGCTTGGGGACAGAGCCCTCCGTCCGAGGCAGGCTTGTACAATTTCTGTTCTTTTCGCCATCGGAGCCTGTCCTGCTGTCCCGACGGATTGCTTGACGCGGCATCCGAACCCGCCCATCCGGGAGAAGGTGGATTCCTTTCTTTTCTCCTCATCATCATTTCCGATCTCGCCGAACCCTGCCCCAAAATCACATCTTCCAATTTTGCCTTTATGTCCACGTCCTTGCCGAATTTTTTCTGGGCCCTTCGTTTAATCCATTTCTTTCCGAGATATTCGAAACATCGCAAACAAATGTTGAGAGCATCGAGGAGCTGTTTGAGACAGGCGACGGAAGATTCCAAAAACCAGTTTCTCAGCAGGTCGCGGTCCAAGTTTTTCAGCAGCCAAAGAAAGCACCCGAGGAGATGTTTCGTGGTTTCCGCGTTGAGTCCTTTGTTTCTGTTTATGGGCTGCGGCTGAGGCAGGAAGTCTTCCAGCACGGGAACGGATGCCGAACCTGAAATCGCGGCAGCCACCATGGTTCGGATCGGTTCCGGTTCTTCGTGAGTCGTTTTCGCGACGTCCGATGCGCTCTTATGGAGCAGCGGCAGCGTTCTGAGTATAATACCGAGCAACGGCATGTAAAGAGCGGCCACTCGAGCCTTGCAAGTGGGATCCGAATATCGAGAATCCCGATCGTGAGAAGTCATCAGGTTCCTCACAGTGTTGACAACCTTCTTATGCAAACACGGATTCTGGCACTCCAGCACGGCACTCAATTCGGTAAGAAGCAGGCCTATTAAGTAATGCTGACTTCTGAACTGAGGAGTCAATTCCGTAGTCTGCATTCGTTCGGAAGGTGCGAGTGTAGACACCAGGGAGGTCTGTGAAGTGGAAGAGACGACCGAAGGGCTGGGAGAGGACCTGCCGGACAAAGAGACTTGAACGGGTAGATTTAAAGGTATCAAATGCTCGTGACTAAGAACTATTCGAAGGAAATCTAATTTGTATCCAATGAGAGCATGTGCATGGGCATCGGGTAGGGAAGTTGTCTTTGCAGTCATCTGCTTGTAGTAAGTGCGAATGAGACCGAGAACGAGGCCGCGATCCATAATGCTGAACAAATCGAAAATGAAGAAGGCCATGCTCGTGTTGAGGCTCTGACTTGCCTTCGGATCCTTGTTGTGCTTGGATATGATGTCCGCGGTGATGGTTTGAACCAGTGTAGTTATGTCATCGCAAAACTGCTCCGAATAGCGAAGCTGGCGTGGAGTGTCCAATCCTTCTACTCTCCACAGCGTTTCCGTCATGCTCTTGATAATAAGCTCCAGGAAAAACCACGAGTTGGACATTGCCAGATCGCGAGCGGGAACACTCGACACTACCCACTGAAGCGCAATTTCCTCGTGCAGAGAGCTCCTCGGAGCAGCAAGCAGCTCGTTTTCGTCTCTCCTTCCCGTTCTCATGCTCGCCGTCCTGTCCAAACCTCGGGAAACGGCCGAAAGACTTTTCTCGAAGTCACCTTTCAAATCGGGATCGCTGCAGCTCTTCTGCATTCGCCCAAGGGACTGACCGGACGGCACAACCAAACCGGGCACGGAGCACTGGTACTGAATGTATGTGGCGAGCAGAGAATGCCGATTGTGTTGATCCTTGTTTCCGACGGCGCGCAGCGTTATGTTTTGCACCAGGTTCGCTATGGACTCCAACAGCGCTTGCCCCAAGTTCAGGGGAAGGCGATCGACGATGGGCGGACGGACCAACAAAGTTAATAATTTATCAAACACCAAGGGTAAAAATCTTATTAGCGGCTCCATCTTCGCATTGCTCAATTCGGCAATACTTTTCTTCAGTTCTTTCTCGATATTCGTCTCGCCGTACAATGGCGGCAGAGTTCCTTCCTCCAGGCAGGCGCACAAACCGAGGAAGCGATCCAAATAGATATCCTGCGGGTGCACGGAGGAATTAGCCTCGATATTGACTAGAAACACCCCGCGATGGTTGTCGAGCCAGCGAGTCCCGGGCAGAAGAACATCGGGAGGAATATAGCAGTAGTTAGGAGGTGGTGGGTCCATCATCATGGGCAGACTGAGTTCCCCGCTTCGGAGGCGACCGTCGCTGAGAAGAGGAATCCAGGTGTATCCCACGGGAGTCTCCACGGGCGGATTTTCCGGTTTCTTTTTGCAGGATATGTGATAGAGAGTGAAGAACAAGTGGTGCTGGGGACCGAGTTTCGCCGGGAGTTTAATCTTTATTTCGTCGTAAAAGCTTGGGCATTTGTTGTGGTACGAAACGGAAGTGAATGCCTCCGTGGTGAACTCCGGACACGAAGATTTCCCGAAAATGGACTCCAAAGCGATCGCCTCACCGGACTTCAACTGCACTTTGACGACCAAGTTCCTGGCGGATCCCAAATCTCGGATTCCTCTGTTTGTGAAATTCAATTCCTTTGGGTAGACGTAAAGTAAATTTCTGTACGTATCGTGGGGAATGACGATTTCGTGCGCCGGAAATTCCAGTATCTCCTTTATAGGTCTCTCTTTGTGGTCCGGATAGGGCACAACCTTAGCGAGCTCCGGTGTGAGCACGTATTTCAAATCATCCGAACACGGAGAAATTTCCAGCTGTAGAATCCCTGGAATCACCTTCAACTTCTTCATGAGGTAGCAAGGCCTTTTTAAATCCTGAAGAAACTTGTACAAATCTTCGTCTTTCAGTCTTTCGCTTTCCTGCCTGAAAAAACTCGATATATTAATGGTCAGGGGCCTGAAGGAATCGAGGCCGACGAAGAGATCCTCTGGAGACCAGGACCGCCTTTTATCTCCGCCGGAGTATCTGTCCAGAGAACCTCGCCCGGCAAGCGAACTCATGTTAGCCCGCCTTTTCAGATTCTCCAGGCTAGAATTGCTCGATTTTCTGTCCAGGCTGTTCGAATTCGAGGACGTCTGCTCCTCCCGATCGGCGGATGCTTCGTTGTTGATCAGATTCAGCAGAGATATTGCAGTCCACCCCAAAGGCATTCGAAATTTTCCCAGTCTTTCGCATGCAGCAACGGCATTGAACTTCACCTTATCCCTATTCTTTTCTTCTTTCATGTATGGCTCGGCACATTCCCCGATGTCTCCCTGAAGTACTTTTTCCAGTTTTATAACTAGAAATAAGTCCGAAGAGGGGTGGGTCACGTTGAAAATGCAGGAGCGACTCCTGGTGGATACATCGCTGTATTCGATGTGACTCAAGAGCATATTTTTAATTTCCTCGCTGTTCAAATCCGTGTAAAAATTTTCTGAAATTTTCTTCTTCTCCTTCGCATCATACAAGGCTAAACTTAGAAATATGGGCTCCACGTCCAGTTCCAACCTGAGCTGCTTGAATTTGAGGAATATTCGATGACCGAAATGCTCCTGAGGCATCGGCTCGCGAAGTCGTCTCTCAATGGTGTCGTCCTCCTCCTGGGAAGGGTACAAGAGGAAGAAGGCATTCTGACGATTCTGCAGTCTTCGCGCTACGTTCAGCTGATCGACATGTTCGGGAGGAATCCTGTCCAGCAAATTCAGATCTAGTCTGTCGCTTTCGCTGTGTCGCAAATCCAGAGATGCCCAAGAACTTCTTCTTCCTTCGCTGGTGACGCTGCCGCCTTCGCTGCAGGAGTCCCATCCGGATTTTCCATTGCAATTAACTTCGAAATTACAATTATCCGAATCTATTTCGAATTCCTGTTTCGGAAGGGAACGCGAAAGTTCCTGCCTCTCCTCCGCACACATGGAAACACTCCACGAAGTTGAATAGCGTCTGTAATTATAATTAATTACAACGAAATCACGGGTCAGCCATTGCACGCTATCTTTCACTTGACAAGACCACTCGTCCGGAGGTTCCTCCGGCGTGATTGGTTTTTCAGTGCGAATGGAACGGGGTATAATGCTGACTTCTATGTCATTTTCAGGAAATTGCAATATGTGACGCAGAGGATCACGCTCTATAATATCTCGATGTTGAAGCACAAAATCCTCGTAATCTAAAGGCTCCACGACGTCGTTCAGAGAAATAGATGTGACACAACCAGAGAGTCTTGCACTGCAACTGCTCCACGAGCTATCCCTAGAAGTGCTGCTCGCATGTCTTCGAACGTCTGCTGCGTTGTGCTTTGACAATTTCTGAGCAAATGCTCTTTGAACAGATGCCATTTCATTTACCTGAAAATACTTCTATACATTAGGATTGCTTTTTTTTTTTAGCTTTGCTGAAACACCAAAGAATTTACAAACATCATTAACAATTTTTCCTTAAACAATCAAAAAACTAAACCAAACCATTGGCAAAATATTTTTATAAATAAATTTATTAATTTTAGCAATGTTTTCCTAATGCTAAAAGTTAAAATTTTCAGAGAAGAATGCAAAATTAATAAACCATTTATCAGAAAAAAAATAACAATACAAATTAACAAGGCTAAGAACTGTAACTTTAATAAAAATTTAAAAATTAAAAATATGAAAACCAAAAAAATTTCTCACATAAGTAATGAAGGCTCTTAGTATAAACAGAATTGAAAAGTTTTAAAATCCATGCCTATGTTTAAAGATTATACCAAAAGTTAATTAATATTCTTTCAATATATAACCTTTGCAGTTTTGTAATTCATGAAAAATATACAATAATGTACATGTAAAGTTATTATTTGTTTCATGTATTTACAAACTGGAATTTGATAATGAAGCCATTCATTCTTGAAAACTAAAATTTAATTATAAATTTTTCATTTTTTGAAAGGGAAAGATTGCAATCAGAATAGAGAAAAACTACTAATTTTTAATATATGTCAAAAATTACATTTCTTTACTTAATATTACACATGATTTTTCTTTTGCTTAATTTATAAAAAAATTTCACAGATATTCAAAAGTATTACAAACTACATAATTTCAGGAGAGGCTTCGAAATTAAGGTTAAAAATTTTTAAATTTCTACAATTTGACAGGAATTATTTAAACTCAGATTAATGTAAAAATCTGAATAAAAGAGAAAAAAATATATTTAAAATATTAATAGTGAATGCAGGGTCAATTTATTTTCGTTAAACATTTTTTTCTAAATTTCAGAGATTCATACCTTTCAATGGTTAAACATTTTTTCGCGAAACATGCAAATCCAACGAATCCATAATGTCACACCTACTGCAGCTTTACGACGTCGTTTACCATTACAATGCAGACGAATGAGGCGTTGCCAATATTACAAACTTAACCATGCATATTTTGCAGTGCTGCCACATTGCCTGAGATTTTCGCGGTCGGTATAAGCTGATGTCTTCCTATTGTAATTTTGATCTTTTCAACATCTTTGCGAAGGAAAAAGGCGTCTGGTGCCCGCTTTCCAGCTGCTATCATTGTCAGTAACTGATGCTAGCGATAATTTGTCTGTCTGTGAGACCGTGAGTTGAGAAGAGAAATCGAGTTCGACGTCGAGATAGAAAATGCAAAACGAATAAAGTCGAAACAACGCATGAACGTGTGAAAATTATTTCTTATTTTTCATAGTATCTGGATGCATTTACCGACTATGTCATCAGCCGGAAAATAAGCAAACTGGACACTGCACGCGTTTCCGTTTCCCAGGGGAGACGGTTAAAACCGGAAATTAGGCGAATGGTATATAAAGTCAATTGTGTTCCTTTCATATAATTAAGACTGTTAATGTTTTTCAAAAATAATTTAAATAACTATTTCATTAATTAATTACTATCGTCCGGATGGGAAAAGAATTTTTAATAAAGAGAGCAAAGAAAATTAGAACAATTCCATCACTGAAATTCCACCCACTTGAACCAAAATGTAGCCATTTGAAACTATAGAAAGCTAAATCATAATTTTAATGTTTCAGATACAAAACCATTTGAAGTAAATTACATTCACCAGTTTGGAATGGTTTATGTCAATTTTTTTTGTAAATAAATATCTTTTAAATTAATTGCGT
This sequence comes from Ricinus marginatus, assembly GCA_028565995.1. Lineage (NCBI taxonomy): Eukaryota > Metazoa > Arthropoda > Insecta > Psocodea > Ricinidae > Ricinus > Ricinus marginatus. The sequence continues at coordinate 76,523 of JAOWBB010006844.1, forward strand.
TCTTTTGTAATTCTCAAACATCCTTCATATGTGAAGTATTCATATTATTAGTTTCTTTGTTTCAAAAAGATGAATGTTGTGATAACATTTTTGTTCTTGAAATTTTCTGTCTGAATATTTTCTGCAGTTTGTTTTCCAGTTTACTGATTTATGTTAGCAACTGATGAATTTATACAAATTATGTATTATTGAAAAGGAGAACTTTCTGCAGTTAATCTTAACATGTAACAAGAACGGCTCCCAAGTTATAAATTATATAATAAATTAGGAACGATAATAATAAAGTTTTTATGATAAGGTTATGGGTAAAAATTTTTGAAAAGAGTTTTAATTCATCTTTAAAAAATTTGATTGTGAATTTGTGATTGCTATTTGCTTGTGAATTTCACAGCCTACTCCTTGAGAATATATTGCATTATTAAGGTAATAAAAAAGGGATGAGAATGTGAAGTAAAAAATACAAATTAAAATTTCAACTCTTCCTTGAAAGAGGAAATTTGTGTTACTGTAAATGCTTCACTAAATTTACATTTAATAAATATTTTAATAATTAAATTGCATTATGTACAAAAGACCCCCCTAGGACTTTTTATCAAGCCAAAGAAATATGTTAATAGGTCACCAACTTAAGATATCAAGGCTGAACTCTTTCGTGTTAGTTATAAGTTTGTATTTCTATCTCCATTCAAATTCCAACATTGTCTCCAACGTACTGTGGAAGTATAAATGGCCGGTTTTTAAGCGCAAAGCAAACGATGGGACTCGTTTCCAGACTCGTCTGGAAACCTTTGGACTCGATGTACGGACTCGGAAGTACACTTTTCGTCCGTTGGCCGAATGCGTGGAGGCCCAAACCTCCTAAAAAGACATATTTGTAGCGTTGAAGTTTTTCGAATCGAAAACCATAACGTGGGGGAAAATTGAGAATTGCATCCGATGGCTTAAGGTGAGCTTAGCAGGAAGAAACGCGCATCTGAAATGACGGTTCACGCCGGGGGCTGGCATACGGACGGTGTGCGGAAAAATCGTGATGAGCAACCCTCTGCAGCCCGTTTCTGTTACCGTCACGCCCCCCTACCTGCCAATGGAAAGAACAAGATGGCGTTCGAGTGATCTTTTCAACCGGTAAATTTAAGTTAACAGAAACATGCATCGTCCGCATAAATCATTTTTTTTTGCAGTCCCGCAACGTTATCCAGAAGCGCTCTCGATTTGCTTTCCCTTCTGCCCCCTTTCGTAAATTGATAACGAGTGCTCGGTGACCCGTGCGCAGTCGGAGACCACATGTGAAGCAGATGGAGCGCTCGACTGTGCGGATGCTCTCACTGGCCAAAATGTCTGCGAGCGGACGGTTCTTGGCGAATGTTTTTAAAACGCTTTTGCGGGCGGCAAAAAGAGAATCTTGCAGTTACGGCAGAACGTTGGGAGTTAGAAATATAAGCACGACGCTGAAAAGATACTCAGGTTTGATGTCTTGTTGTTTTTCATTTAAATCAATGATCGTTTTCGGTGATTTTCGAAATTAACCTCACACTACAACCCAACCGGAAGCATTTGTGGAATTCACGTTGTTATTGTTCTTGTGTTTATTTCCTTCTGCTCGAAGGTTAACATGATGAACTTTTGATTCCTTTTAGAAAAAAGATTTTCTGATAGGCACGAGTGGGTGCAGTTGAGTGGTAAAATAGCAACCGTTGGAATTTCCGACTATGCCCAGGAAGCTCTGGGAGATGTGGTTTACGCTCAGCTGCCGGACATTGGAACGGAAATCGCGCAGCATGGTAAGAATGTCGCAACCAAAGGACGCTAGACACGAGACACGAAATTTAGATCTGTAAACAATGACCAGAGTTGGAAATATTTGACGCTTTCTCTTAGTATCGGAATTTAGTTAACGTTAAAACGATGCCGCAAATTAAAAACAAATCTGACCTCAAGGCTAATTGCTCATGTACACCGTGCCAGTGTGGAAATTTTCTTTATTTATTACGTAGCTTGATGTAGTTCAAAATTTGGAAAATACATATCTTGCCACTTATCATGTTCAGTTCTGATATATTGGAATGGTACAATTTTAATCTACTTTAAAATAAGACAATTGTTATTTAATCTAAAATCTTTGGGACATATTTATAGGAATTTTATCATAAGGAGTTACATCACAGAAAATGTTAACTGTGTTACACAAAGTTCTATTAATAATAAGGAAATTGCCTTTAAAACTTATTTCTGAAAATTTTATTATTGGTTTATAAGATAGTCTTATCTATGTCAGTTTATAAGATAATTCTTTGTTCTGTGTTTCATTTCTGGCAAAAAATTTTTTTTTAAGATGAATGTGGGGCACTGGAGTCTGTGAAGGCTGCAAGTGAAGTATATAGTCCAGTTTCTGGTAAAGTCATTGAAAAAAATGCTGCAGTGGAAGAGACACCGGGTTTAATTAATCAGTCTTGTTATGAAAATGGTATGTTGGTTTTTTGTTCAGTTTCATCAAAAGAAAAAAAATTTGCCTTTTAAAATGTTTCAAACTAAATGCATCCAAAAATTACTTTTAGATACAAAAAATGAGATATCACTTTTCAAACAAATGCATGTATTTAAATAATTACACATTTATTCATGTACATATATAAAATATGCTTCTATATTTATGTGAGTGTACATATGCTTTTTTTGTTTGTACACAATTATTTTTATTCTAAGTTCCAAAAATGAGCCTCATAATAAATTTATTTTTTTACTGTAAAATTTATAAAAACAAGTCAATAAAAGTAAACTCTTCAGTTTTATATTATTTAAGTTCATATTATATTGATAATTATTGAAATTCTCAGTCATATCTGCCTGCAAATTTCACATAATTTTTAAAAACATCTTTTCATATCATAAAACTAAATTCAGGACATGAAAATAAGTTGAGTTAAAGAATTTTGATCTAGCTATGGGTAAGGATTTTTATTTTTAGGCACATGAATGTACAATTGAGATCATTGATTGTGATATTGTTCAGTTGAGCTTACTAAAATTTTATAGATTTTCATTATCATTTACATATTTATGTATTTATAAGTTGAATTAAAATTCTTTTTGTTCATTCAGTTAATCTTTTTTTATACAATAAGATATAACTGTCAGTTCAAATATTATGGATTATATAGGATTACCTATATTATATAGGAATATTATAGATTATATAGGAACACCTATAACAACGTTCCTAAAAAAGAAATTTTACTATTCAATGGATGTCTTTTAATTCTTTTAAATTAGGAATTTGCAAATCATGCTTATGCAACAGAAAATTGTTGTCATCAAATATTTGAAAAAATTTTTTAATTATCATAATAATTTTTATCTTTTCAGGTTGGCTGTTCAAGATAGAAATTTCAAATGAAAAGGAAATTAAAACCTTAATGAGTGAAGAACAGTACAAGGAATTTCTTAAAACAGATCAACATTAGAATAATTTTGACATCTATATTTAGACTCTATTTAATCCTTGGATTTCTTAACTCTCTTATAAGTTTATTAAGTTAGTAATTGTGAAATTTGTGACTTTCAAATTTCTACCTCATACCATTCATTCTACTTTGTAAAAATGCAGAATATTATGCATACCTTATGCATTTTAACCTAACCTTACATATATAATTTTTAAAATAATAAATTTTAATTTGTTCTTCTCTTTATTAAAGTTCTGAAAAACTTTAAACTTCTTAAGTTAATTTGTTTAAAACTTGTACATTGGTAGACCCTTGCAACTTTTCTGTAAACAATAGTTGAAATATTTAATGTTCTTGACTTTACATACTTTTATTAATATCAGTCAAAATTATTTGGTCAAAAATAAAATGATATTCTAAAAATGTATGTTACTTTAAAATTAATTTAGCAATTTTTAATAACAAAATGTAAATTCTATTTCTTATAACATGAATATGGCATGAACTTCTTTTGAACAAACCATAAATTTTATGTATTGTGGTGGACATAAGAATTGGCAAATATGCGATTCCATTTTCAACTACATAGAATAATTAAAAACTATTTATTTATTTAATAATGAACTACATTAAAAAGATTTAACTATAAACAGTTACATATACCAATAAATTATCATTGAAAAAATGTTTATGCAACTTTTTTTTTGTCTGGATATGTATTTTATAAATAAGGCATAAACTTCTTTTGCGTAATCTATACGTTTTAATATACTATATTACTTTTAATATAATAATTACTATATAACTAAAGTCCATTTTTCAATGATAACTATTTTTTAAATAATGATTATAGAAATGAAGTTATATTTTATTATCCTGATTTTATATTTTAGGTACGTTACACAAATGTTTTCAAATTTATAAACATGTTTTTTAACTTTTATATGTAAAATATTTTGTGATTAATAAATAAATAATTGTTTTTGTTTTGCACAAGTGATTGTGTATTTCTTGTTAAAACTTTTTTTCCAAGTGATAAAATTTTTAATTTTATTCACTTGTTTTAAACCATTGTAAAATGGAATTAAATGGGATGCATGGTAAGTTTTACAAACTCTTTCATATGCGGAAATGAGCATAAAGAAATTTAAAAAAAAAACAGAGAAAAGAGTATGTTTTAAATGTTATTATACTAAAAATTGACATTGAAAATCAGTAACGACTACAAGTATAAAAAGGCGTGGTGATTGACATTGAAAATGTTAAATTTCCTTGTTGAAAATTTTACAAAACCTTATTATCTTTAAATATATTGTTAAGAGTAATTTCTTGGAATCGATAAATTATATTTTAGATTCATGTAGTCATAAATTCCACGAGAAAAACTTCATTAAAATGCTTTTTATTTTTATGGACATTTACGAGACTAAAATTTAAAACCTGTTGAAAACCAGAAATATATGTATTTAAAATATCATGAAATACTTAAATATCCAAATAAGAGACACTTAATATATTTTCTTATTTAGGCTAAATTTAAAAGAAGTTATGTAGGCTCATGTATTACGGAAGCAATGCTCTAATGACCAATGAAAATATTTAAACTTAAATTTTGTTAGGGAATGTATTATATAGTATATAAAGCTTAGCCAGAAAAAACTATATTTGTAACTATGTGTGATCTGGAGAAATTACAAAAGTATTTTGAATTAAAGAAAAATTAAACCCTTAAGTTCTTATAATCAAGATTCATTTCAACTGATCACTCATTTAATCTTCCAGTCCCATGGTGCAAGGACATAAATAGAAAGTTGTACAAAAATGTTCCCGGTATTTTATAGGTTCTGCCATTATCCGGAAAGGGCCTTGAATCATTATTTCCTCATTCTCATTTATTTGCTTAAGATTTTTATATATTTACTGTGTGGAGATTAATGTTTCATATTACTTTAATCCAGTTCATCATTGTCAATAATGAGAGCTTACATAGCAAAGCTTCTTTAATGAGTATGCGCGCATTATGTTTGCGCTTTTTTTTAGTTTATAATACAGATCTAATCTATAAATTCCGACGCTTTATTTTTTATTGTGTTGAAAAAAAATTCAAATTTTAATTCTAAATTTCCGAATTCAAAAAAATTTCTTTATTAATTATATCTCTTGTAAGATTTTACAAATTGTCACTGGGAACAAGTAATATGGCGGATTAAGGGAAACGATATGATTTAGTCAATGGTTCCTGTAGTCTTCCTTGGCGCGAAAATCCACAGCCTTCTCATTTATGTTATAGTTTCCTCGAGATAAGATTCTAAATGAAAAATATCACCAGAAAATCCTAATTACTTTTCTAATTTCCCTTCTTTGATAATTTTCTCTTTTAACAAATTAAATTAGTTAATTGTAAAATAATTAATAGGAATCAAATACTAAATTTGACTAAATGAACTGTTGACAGTTCATCGTACGAATTTTAAGATGTATTGATATTTGTACCTATGAAAAAATAATGAATTTAATGAGCCTCATGAACTGTAATCAGATGAAAAATGCATATTGACCTAAACATTTAAAATTAATAGATAATTTTACTTTTCAAAAATTTTTTAAATAATAAATTTTGATTTTTTTATATTTTATACAAAAAAATATACAGTATTTTTACATTTATATTAGTGTTTTTCTACCTTGGTTTATCGAGGTTATTAAAGGTGCAAAATATGTAGATTTATTTGAAGTTTAATTATGATTTGTTTAAGTTGACTGGCAAGTCATGAGTTCACATACTGGTAATGACTAAAATATTAATTTGCTTTTTAATTTCAAGTTTTCTTTTTCCTAAATCACAGAAAGAAAGCGCATTCTCGGCAGAATGCCTAACAATTTTGTGGAAAACTATTCGATTCGGATAAGATTTTAAAATTTTGCACCTTTCAAAATGAAGAATGATGTTCGTTTGAGTGAATTACTTTTGATTTTATTTCCTTAAAGACTGAAAGCATCGAATTGTGATCATTTAACTTTGTCTAAAGAAAATATCATTGTTTCTTTTAACCACTTTTGATAGAGCACGAATTATATATTTGTCTACAATTCTTTAATAAAAAAAATCAAAGGAATTTCCATTTATGATAATTCTGTCCGGGGAGAAAAGCGAATTGTATGATAATTCACATATAATAATAAATTTAAATTCATAATTTAATGATGGATATTTAGAATATTTATTCATGTAGCTCCAGAAAGATGTAATTGCTGCCGGTTATAATTTTAAGTTTGAATCAGAATAATGCAGTTTAATAAATTCATATGAAATTCATTTTTAGTTAAATATCGCATTGCATATCGTTTCATAAGGTGATAAAAAAATTAATTAGATCAACAAATTTTTTAACTTAGACTTTAGCGTAAAATGAAAGATGAAGCAGTTTTTATTTGCATAAATTCATTTTATATAGATTGATTTAATCTTGGGATCAGATATGAGCTAACATTCATTCATCTGTGAAAAAATTTATTAAAGATTTAATAGTGCACCATACTTGTTATAAGGAATATTTAAGATTCTTTTTCAGACGTTATATAAAAATTTAAATATTTCACAACTTATTTTTCATTAATTACTCGAGATGTTCTATCACTTTAATCAGCTGTAATTAGTTGTTTGACAAATCAAAAAAACATTAATATAGTCTTGAAAGTTTCTACGTGAGAATTTTTAAGTTTAGTTTCAATTTAAATATATGGGGTTAATTGTGTCAAAATTATTTATTTCAAGTCTCTTTATTTTCGGTTATATATATATTATATTTGGTCCGATCTTCTTTAAAAGCATTATACTCATTAAAGCAACTGAACTGCAAATTTTTTATATGATGATTTTGCTGTTATTCAAAGAATTTCATGAGAAGTGTAGTTCTAAAGTTGAGCAGTCGCCCATCTGACGGAAAACGGTTTTTGGCAGATGATCAATTTCTACATGTTGAAGTTGGCAGCATTGCAAGAGATTGTTTTAATCCCTCGGCAATGAAAATATAAATAGAATAAATTAGAATGATTTTCTGTAAAGAAAAAAACAGCATAGTAAATATTTTGTGATATATAAGAATAATAGAGATAATAATATTTGGAAGAAGAATTTAACAAGAAAGTATTTTAAGATACTTTTTCAAAAAAGGAAGGCATTATTTTTTTCCATCAACACAATCACCACGAGCCTTATTTTGTATCTGGCCTTAAGGAAAAAGTTTTTCTCGAATTGGACGTCTAATCATACTTTGTCAATGTTTATTTATGAAAAATTTTCACACTTGATTTTTTACATGGATGTGTAAAGAGTGATTTTGGTTTTTTATTTTTGCGTTTTGTGAATGCGTTAAAACTTTGTACCACCAGTGCGTTAAATGCGTATATGCACGGTTTCGTTCGCACAATGGCGAAGTGGTAAAATTTGCTTTGATGATATGGAATTTCGCTTTTTAATTTTCGCGCGTGAAATAAATAGAAAAATCGGAAAATATTCCAGTTTCCAAAATCTCTCAACATTTCCCGTGACATGCGACGTTTTGCGTCGCTCCTCGCAAGCGCAGTAAGTGGGGGAAGAATCGCTTCTGCACACGGCACTTGTCGCACTTCTGGCAGTGACTCGTTATCGGGCGGTGTGAGTTAATGTTTTTTGTCGTTACTTTGCACCGTCGGACTCCGTCTCACCCGCTTAAGTCAATCTTCATTTCCGGCAAAGTAAATAAAAGGCTTCACAACAAAGAGAGAACAGAGAAATGGGGAAGGAAGGTGACACATTTTACTACCCGAAATCGGAAATTGTTAATAAATCGTACGTACAATCGATGGAGGAGTATGAGAAGTTGTATAAAAAATCGATAGACAAGCCATCGGAATTTTGGGGTGAAATCGCAAAGCAATTTCATTGGGAGACACCTATCGACGTCGAAAAATTTTTCACGTACAATTTCGATATATCCAAAGGCCCAATCGAAATCAAATGGATGTCGGGTGCCACAACGAATATATGCTTCAATCTCCTGGACAAAAACGTGAAATGCGGTTTAGGAGATAAAATTGCCTACTACTGGTAAGGAACTTAAATGTCTATAACAGGCGCACAGGAATATTTTTCTTTTATCCCAAAATAAAGTATTTGATAACCGACATTCCCAATTTCTGTCATTCCCAAAGGGTGGTGTGATTATTGTGAAGTGAGATTTATTTTTTTCTAATGGCCGTAGATTATATCACGCTCCGCCAGCAAACTGCACATCTTTTACCCATTTTTATGTGAATATTTTTTGACCATGTTTAGGTATCACGTTTAGCAACATTTGGAAAATTTTGATTTGGCAAAAATTATAAAAGCGGAAAAAAAATGGCGGAACAGCGGCGTTCCACAATCGTTTGAGTAGTTTAACACTCTGACGGCCTATAATGAATTCAATATAAATTAGAAAATTTAAATAGAATGCAATTTCCTTAATAGAATTCAACTCATGTTACTCAGCGGTATTGAAAAACTCAAAATTGCATCTTTACTGTACTTTATTGTGAATATTCCTAGAATTCATTATTTTGCTTACGGTTCCACTTTTAAATATTTTAACGTAATAAGGGAAAAATTTCCACGTCAACCCGCTCGTGTTTGCTGACATTTATTTGAATTCGTAACTTTTTCCGTTTCCTTTTTCCTTTTTCCCAATGAAAATATATATCGCTTTTAACCAAAAAACCAGTGCCAATTTCGCAAAGATCGCTTGCCGAAACCATCCCCTGGACGAAATTATTTGGAATTTAAATTGGCGTTTCATTAATCGCGAAAATTCGCATTAGAATTTTAAAATGATGGGAAACTCCGACGGAGAACGTGACGTCAGAACCTCAGAGCCCAATAAGCTAAGCACTGTTTCGAAAAACTTGCAGTCGCCTACGCTCGCAGCCATTCGATCGATATGTTTTCCGATTGCATCGCGCCGAGGCTCTTGACTTTCGGCAATTCGCGATTCGCATTTCGACTTTTGCACCGACGAAAATCCGACATTTTTTTTTTTTTTTTTTTCTCATTTCAATTTGTCGCCCGGGAAGATGGGAAAAATCGCCGCGGGGAAGGTTTCCACTTCCGCTCTCTTAAATCTGCGTAAAAAAGGCAACATCGTGGCCAACATAATCATGATGATACACAGTTCGATAAAAGAGTGACGTCAATCCGCGGTTGAATGTAGCCACTCATTTCCATAAACATCAAAAAAAGACATTTGCGATTTGGTAACCACTAGATGGAGTCATCCCTTTTTAACTACCTCCAAAAATATTTATTTTTCCATAACACATTAATCAGAATTACTGCCGAGATATGATAGAGCGTACATGCTGGAATTACTTCCAGCGACACTTGCAGCGACCTGCTTCAACTAATATCATTCATTCATCATATTTGATTGATTTAAGGTGAAAATATCTTAATATTAACAACATTAATATCAACAAATTTCACTTAAAATAGTAGCTTTTTATATAATAGCTAATAATTGGTCATTTATCTAGATATACTTCTAAATATCATGTTTCAAGCCAAAAATTTAAAATTAACCTTTCGTTCTAAAAAGTAAGTTTATGTATAATAATTGAAATACAGTAACTTTATAGTTCAAATGATATAATATTTTGTATAAATCGGAAATCAATTGTGTATTCAAAAATTAATTTAACGATAAACATGTTTGATCAAAGTCTTGAGGCTAGCCTGCAAATACATCTACACTTAATTAATTTTAAATAGATCTACATTATATAACATAATATTTTGGAAATTAAGCTACATTAATTTCCATATATTCTCCCTGATTTTAATCGTTAAAAAATTAGTCCGTGCAAAAAATGGGGTACAGGGTTGTTAAAATTTTTAATAAATTTAATTTTAGTAAGATTTAAGCTTAAACGTTAAATGGATTAAATCTTGTATTTATGGAAAAAATTTTTATAAAATTATACCTAAAGAAATTCCTTTCAAACATATCATTAAGATACCAACTTTCATTTAAAGGACAATTAAATTTAAACGGTATTGTTTGTATCAGAAAACTATTTAAAATTTATCAGTTACTTTAGCACTCTAATTTGTTATGGTATATAATGTATACAGCATAAGCGCATGATTATTATCTTTGCTATAAATAACTTTGTCAGTGGTTCACAGTTTTCTATTAAGAATATAAAAATAAAAAAACCTAACCTAACATGAATGGTTTTTCTCATTTTGAGTAATGACAAAATTATATTCATCTTATTATTTCAACAACTTTTTAAGTTGATACTTAAATTTTCACACATATTTCATTCTCAAATCGCTATTAGTTTTACAATTGCTTTTAATTACTATGCATATTCATATAAAAAGAACTTATTCCTATTTCAACGGTAGGGACTAAAGATGTGAGATGATAATGCTAATAAATGGTGGCATAAAGTTATTTACATATTTAATTGCTCATGTTAGATTTGAGTTATTCATTTTAACATTCAAGTTATTCTGAATATAGTACAATCAAAACCTCATCGTTACAATAAAACATTTATATATATATCTTTATTTTAATTTCAATATTATCTAAAAGAAATTGTACACCAAGTAATTTTATTAACTAAATAACGCTGAATCGATATTTTCAAACAATGCTATAAGTAAATAAAAATATTAAAGTACGAGAGGCTTTTAAGTGTTCACACTGAAATAGTAAAAAATTCATGAAAAATGCATCCAATTCAAAGTGAAAACGGTTAATTTGCAAGATAATAATCTGACTAATTTAACTTAATTTAATTTTCAAATACAAAAGGAAACACTCCTTAATATTCTATTTAAAAATGCTTTTGCAGATCGTTCCCTTTCAATATACGACCTCGAAACAAATGCAAAGATTGTAAATCTTAATGTTGACGTGTAAATTAAAGAATCAATACAGAAATATTCGTTATTGCAAAATTTTGCGTCTAGAATATTACCGATTCAAGTGTTTTTGCTGATAGGAACATATTTTCCCAGACTTATTAAAGGCAGTGGTCAGTTTTCCAATCTACTTTGTCCCTAACAGCAGTCCGCTCTTTGCTATCTTAGCGACAGATCAATTATCTATAGTGATAAGTCGCAGATCTAAGTGTCGCCAAAGATTAAGCCTAAGTGTAATTCATACATTTGTAAAATTTCGAATTTGTGACATATTACACTCAAGAAAAACTATGAATCGTCTATACCGAAGACCAGGAATCTGCAGCTCTATACGTGGAGTCCACCTATATATATCTAAATACCTAATAGCGCAAATATATTAGGCGATGAGAAATTAAAGCCCGAGTAATAAAATAAAAGAGGAGCTCGGAGATAAATCCAAGGAGCTCTCATTATGCAATTACATTTGCTTCAATCCACTTTTGATGCTTCAATTCAAAATCAAAATTCACTGATTGGCTTACTGCACGGAGAAAACTAAAAATTATCATTTGTTAACCTTTTAAATTTTTTACGCTAATCTCTAATCGGTTTCATTTTGATGAACAACAATAGGTAGTGGAAACGATTATTGTTTTTCAAATAACAATTTATTACAGCATTAAATTCGTAAGATGTGATGTCGGTGTGATGAAAATTTTATCACTTAATTTTGTCTGTTGTTTAGAAACAGTTGTCAGTCTTTTCATCCATATTTTCATCGATTGTAAAATGATTTTTTGATTCTTGCTCTTTCAACCATTTGTTCTCCATACATACAATTATAAACAAAACATTTATGTAGAAATACCATGCTTGGATATAAATAGTGTGTAAAATACTTATAATTGGGGCGTTAAATTTATTTCAAATGATTGTATTTTGTTAATTATAAATTTCAGATCATGTATGAATTTAAAAAAAAATTTTATGTTTGATAATAAAACTGTGATACAATAATAGAAAATAAAATTTTAGATATTGGTATGATAAAACAAACTAACAACATATTATAAAAATTATTTGAGATGCTTATGGTACGTCAAAAATATGGAAGAGTATGTTGCAATTCGGAAGGCACTAGTTAAATATCTTATAGTTTCTTAAAAGATTTAATAATGTTGCAGTGTCACTTTGTAATATTACATAAATTGTCACTTTGTATTGTACATTGTAAGATTTATAAGAATAATTTTTACTTCGTTCGATAGAAATAGGCATGTATATTAGTTATGAAAACTTTCTCTTACAGGAAATATTACAACTGGTTCTATTTACAAATGTATTCCAAAACAATTTTATTTTGGCAATGAAATGCAGTCCACCTTCAGATAAGTTTTTCGTGTTAAGAAAAATCAATCCGAAGGCTAATGTAAAATGCATACCCTGACTGAGAAAGAAAGGCAAACGCGAACATTCACTGTATTTCTTGTTGTCAAAAAATTCTTCCGCACCAAAGTATAATATTTTGCAATGTCGAATTTCATGCATAACTAAAAGGAAATATAGTTAAGTTTTTGAATTTTGATAGATGGTAACCGAGACTCCCTTTTCGAAAAAAAATCTCAAGATCTTTTTATTTGTTTTTCATTAATGTGGAAACAACTCAGAAGTTCTTTTTCACATGCAACACACATTCTCGCTTTCGGATTACGGATGATACCATTAAATCAATAATTTTAAAATTCTGGTTTTGTGGCAGAATATCTTGGGTAAAATTTTTTGTTTAAAAAAAAAAAAAAGTTTGCTTTAAAACAGCATCAGGAATTTATGTCCAGTACAGATTGGACTGTGTCATTTTGAGCGACGTGTAATATTTTTCGGTTAAACTAGAACCAAAAATCAAGAGAAAAGTTGCGAAATATAATTTTCCAAAACGAGAGATTTAATCTATATCCGCATTTTTATTAAAACTGAGCACTGGAAACAACATACTTTCTTTTCTGGATCAGTGATTCTATCATATATCCATTATTATAGCTTTCTTTAGTACCTGATTCAGTTTAAATTAGTTAAAATCCATTTCAAACTAACAGGGAAGGAAACGACCCGGAAGACTACAGTAGATTAACATACAAGAAGTTATTGGAAGAGGTCTGCAGATTTGCAAACGTTCTCAAATCGAAGGGAATCAGGAAGGGAGACAGAGTTGGAATATATATGCCCATGATATTAGAATTGCCAATTGCAATGCTCGCATGCGCAAGGATCGGCGCTATTCATTCCATTGTGGTATGAACAAAGTTTTGGGATTTTTATAAGTGTGCTCCAGAGAAAATCGAGTTAAAAAAAGGAGAAAAATCACAGTTCGCAGGTTTTTCTTCGGATTCCCTGGCAGAGAGAATGCAGAACTGTCAGTGCAAGCTCCTCGTGACAGCCGACAGCGTTTGGCGAGGCGAAAAATTAATCGGTTTGAAGAAAATTTGCGACGATGCAATGGAAAAGTGCAAGCAATTGGGGCACGACATTAAAACGTGCATCGTCGTCAACCACCTACCTCGGCTAGCAGCAAGCCAACAAAAGAATGGACTGAAAGCGGAGAATGGAACCGGAGTACTTAACGGCTCACCTACGAAAGCTAAAACTAAAAGTGCGGTAAGTGAAAACGAATGCCGTATATTGGATATAATGTTTTAAGCAGCGTAAATAATAGCTTTAAGTTGTGTGATTTTTCTTTAAAGTATTCGTGGGTCGAAGGAAGAGATTTTTGGTGGCACGAAGAGATGGAAGACGCAGAACCATCTTGTTATCCCGAATGGATGGATGCGGAGGATCCGCTTTTCATGTTGTACACAAGGTAAAGTTTTGAACCTTAAGTTTCGCCATCGATCATTCGTTGAGTACTCCGGATTTTAAAATATCTTTTCTTTTTAGTGGTTCAACTGGCAAACCAAAAGGCGTACTTCACACAACAGGAGGATATCTCTTATATGCTGCAACAACGTTCAAATATGTCTTCGATTACCATCCAGGAGATGTATATTGGTGCACTGCAGATGTAGGCTGGATTACCGGGCATACATACGTCGTCTACGGTCCTTTGGCCAACGGAGCGACATCGGTCATGGTAAGATTATTATGTATATAATCATTGTTTAAGTTTTCAGTACGATGTAGAGAAAAAAATATATGAAATATCAAAGTCGTGAACAACGCATTTATTATAGACTAAAAAAATCGTAGATCAAATTTTTGTTCAGAGAAAATTTTTAAAATATAAATAAATTAAGCCGAAATTATTTTCTTTGTACATATAAAATAATTTCTAATTGTTCTCGAATAGACAAAAATTTAGTGTTGCACTGACATTTTCAGCATAAAACAAATTATATAATTCATGAGTATAAATGCAACTGTCATTCATGCCAAATATAAGAATTTTCCATTTCCAGAAAACATTTTAATTTACACATTTCAAATCTGTGAACTATTTTCACAATTTCAACCAGCTTTGTTTTTTCGTTCATTTTCGGAGTAAAACCCATCGTGAGCCTAAGCTAAAGGCAGCAATAATTAGTAACAACCTTTATTGGTACATATAAAATAGAAAGGAATGGCGGAAACTTTTGATTATAGAAATAATAGATGACTAGCGGAAGATTCATTCTTGCTGAATACAGTACGAAATTTATTCATTTATTTAATATAACGTGATTCTACGAAGGACTAAGAATTTCATTAAGGTAATGAATTGAATCTGCACAAAGAGTTTGACGACCCCTGTCAGAATACAATGGTATAAATTGTAATTTTTTAACAAACTTTTAGGGTTACTCTTCATACAGAATCTTAAAAAAAAATTCGAATGATAAAAAAAAAAAAAATCACAAAGCATCACATCAAATCTAAGATGGCCATTCAATGGGGATGATACCTTTCTTTTCCTCCGAAAGAGGAATTACTTAAAATCGGAAGAATTTTAAATTAGAATTAGACTATAAAACTAGATCGTAATGTCAAGGCTGAAAAGGTCTTTGAAAAAAGTTTCGTTTATTGATTTACATAAATTTACAGCAGAACTTGAAATTTGGATGATTTGAATGGAAGGAAAGGCCATTTTCCTTCATTAAATTATCCGCAGCCATATGATCAAAACATCATATGTGAATCAGCAGTGCCATTTAGATACCTCCTTTCTCTGCCTTTTACCGGATAGAGAAACCATATCCTTTTTGATAAGAACAATGCATTCGATGAGGAAAACCTCAGCCACTGGTGAATCGCCAATATTCGGGCAATTATAATCTAATATATTTTTGAATGAAAGGAAATTTAACAACCGCAGCAAGAAACAATCAGAGACTTTCCGCTTAATGATTGAAACTATGTTAATTTTATTTGTGGCAAATTAAAATGCCGGGGAAAATAATTTTAAAATAATACCATAATTATTTTTTAAATGGTTACGGAGGCGTGTGCTAATAAAGACGTCGATTTTAATTGCAGTTTGAAGGAACGCCATTTCATCCAGGAAATGACAGATACTGGGCTGTAGTAGACAAATACAAAGTAAACCAATTTTACACGGCACCCACAGCCATTCGAGCACTTATGAAATTTGGAGAAGAACCAGTTAAGAAGTTAGTTTTAGTGATAATTACCAAGTTGCAGGTTAATTAGCCCCTCATATTAAAAAATCTTGCATGCCGTGTCTGCCGTTACGTATGGTATAATTCTAACCATTAAGTTATCGTTCTCAGTAGCTGTAAAGAATTAATATTGCAGTGCAAAAGAAATAATGGAAATAAAGTATTTCAGACATCATTATAATTGATGCATTTATTTTCCAGGCATCGACTGGACACTCTGAGGGTTTTGGGCTCCGTGGGGGAGCCGATTAACCCCGAAGCATGGCAGTGGTACTACAAGAACATAGGCCACGGCAAATGTTCAATAGTTGATACATTCTGGCAGACGGAAACCGGAGGTCACGTGCTGACTCCTCTACCTGGATGCACGCCTATGAAACCAGGTTCGGCGGTAAGTCAGTTATTCGAAGCGTTTACCTTTTGCCAACCCGAAAGCAGATACATTTCTCTGATTGAAGAACTGTTTTCAGTCATTTCCATTTTTCGGAGTGATGCCTGTGTTGCTGGACGAAACGGGGAAAGAAATCGAAGGCCCTGGCGAAGGCTATCTCGTGTTTAAAAGACCCTGGCCCGGAATGATGAGGACGTTGTTCGGGAACCACGAAAGATTCGAAACGACGTATTTTAGTAAATTTCCTGGGTATTACTGTACAGGAGATGGTGAGCCACCGATGTTTTTCTTAATTCGTTAATTATTAAGTTTTTAAATTAATCAGTTGCATATATTTTGCAAATTAAGTTTGTAAATTTTATTTAATTAAATTTTTAAAACAGAAAAATATTTTTTACTTTTCCATAGCTAATCAATTATAGCAAAGCCAAAATAAAGGTAAAAGTTGCTGTCAAATTAGATTACAATTACGTACATATGGTTTTCAGTTTGGAAAATTAAATGTTACTAATGAAATAATTTAAAATTGAAAAACAACAACAAATAAATCACTCAATCATTTATTTAATATTCAAATGTTTTATGATTTTTCATTAGTTTTCTGTTATATTTCAGGAGCCAGAAGGGATGCGGATGGTTATTTATGGGTCACCGGCAGGGTAGACGATATGTTGAATGTATCTGGTCATTTGATGAGCACATCTGAAGTAGAATCTGTATTAGTTGAACATGAGGAAGTTGCAGAGGCTGCTGTCGTCTCACAACCTCACCCCGTTAAAGGAGAATGTTTGTACTGTTTTGTAACACCGAATGCCGGAGTTGAATTTGACAGGAAACTTATAGATGAGCTGAAAGCCAAGGGTGAGTGTTCATTAGCTTTCAGCTTGTTCAACAATTTCAACGTTACTCTTTCCTTCTGTCTAACTGTGTGATTCAAGAAACCAAATGCAGTATTTAATCATTTCAAATATGAAACGATTCAAAAGTTGTTAACTGTAGTAATCTTATAATGACTAAACTCTTGAAGGCCTTAAATTGTTTTTCATATTATTTAGATTCAAGAGGAATTTGTTCATCCGAAAATTGCAGTATTTTTAAAGTTATTTCCTTCTTTATCCTGTGGTTATGATAAATTTTAGTGAACCTTGTTGAAGTTTAATCTTAATAATCTGAAAACATATGGTGTAGGTAATTTTTACAGACAAAAATCTCATGTAATTAATCAGTTCATGAAGATATTTTTCATTTCAAAATGTTGGAATTGAAAATCTAAAGTGGATTGTTACAGGAAATAATTTTGCAAATGAGAATATTTATTTAATTTCAAATAATTTTTAATTTTTTTTAAGCGAACTTATTCATCACTACAATCATAGGATTACACAAAACCTAACCTACACAAAATGTGATCACCATAAGTCTTTAAATCTTCGAAAATGAACACTGTCCGAATGAAGCCTAAATATTTTCACTACATTCTAAAGCCAATTATCTTTAATATTACTTTTTCTGTTCATTATTTTCCTTAGATCAGCTTCTAATTGACGTTAAACATCGCGCAAAAGAAGCACGGATTAAATGGCGAGTTGTCGATCTTACGATGCCTCCAATATCCGTCGAATTAGAAACTTCCGAATCGTTCGATGAGAAACGGAAACAAACTGATCGAATCCTTTCTTTTCCAGTTCGCGAAAAAATAGGTCCCTTTGCAACTCCAGAAGTAATACAGTACGCTCCAGGATTGCCGAAAACGAGATCCGGTAAAATAATGCGACGAATTTTGAGGAAAATCGCTCTGAACGACCGTGATATTGGAGACGTTTCAACTCTCGTGGATGCCAGCATCGTCGATTTGCTGTTCAACAATCGGCCGCAAGCTGCAAAATAAAGCGAAACGTTCCTCCCAAATATATTTTTTAAGATATCCTTTGTTTAATAGAAAAGAGACTGTTTTCATTTGCAATTAATTATGAGTTCGCAGAGAGCATGCTTAAGAGAACGTCAGTCATAGTGAATTATGTTTTTGTGGCGTTGTTTGAGAATTTATTTTTACCGTTTTTTCTTTTGAGTTGCGAAGATTTCAAGATCTGTCTCAGTATAAAAAAAAAAGTTATTTAAAAAATATATACGTACTATTATTATTACCTAGAATATATTATAATCTGCAAAATATTTACCGCTTAATAAATGTTAAAAACGTTTAAGATAAGTAGAAATTATTTCTGAAAATGTGATGAAAGTTTTTTAAAGTTCCTTATAATTTGATTTATTCTTTTCAATAAATAAATCAGATTGATCCATCTAAGTTGTTGTAAGTAGAAATGATTAGTTTTTGTTTTGTTTTCGAGAGCATGCTCAATGTCCTAAATATTTCTCAAGTTTTGATTTGAAAATGTGTCTCTAATATGAATAAAATTGCAGTATTTTTTAAGTGAAAAAAACGTATATATTTAATATGTACAGCAATGAAAACCAGAAATACAGATTTTGTTCAAAAAATTTCTGTTTTACATTTATTTCATAGAAATAAAAATAATAAAAAGAAAATGTAAATTTCTGGATTTCATTTTATTTATCATATCATCAATATGTAAAAAAAAAAAATAAAAAATAAAAAATTGTCTCTGTGTAAATGATATAAAATAGGAATAACATTTCAAAATGCATTTGCAATGCAACTCACGCTTATTATAGTATAAATTTTGCATAAGTATTTGTTAATGTGTAATCATAAAAAGTTTTGAGATTAATTTTGAAAAAAACTTTTGTTTTATGTGAAAGCTCCAGAAGATAAAACTTTTCCTTCATTTGGCATTTGTTTTATGTTATTCAGTTTTCTACAAGAGGTTAATATTTAAGTGAAGGCACTTGAATTGCTAATTGAATAATCTAAAGTATTCGAGAATTTTTTTTTTTTTTTTTTTTTATTATTTCTTATTATCGAAACAGAAACAAAATTAATTTGGATTAAAGAAATAAATTTAAAATAGCTTTAATGACGGAATAATCTGAAAATTAAGATTAAGTCCATTAGATTTGATTACAATTGTATGCTTAACTTATAAATAAGAGGATGTATCTGTTATGTCATTCATTTAAATTTTGGGATAGAATTATCCGCCCCAATAGGATAGCCGGGGTAAACAGTTAAGTGTTGCACATAGTTATTTTTTTTAAAATGTTTTAAGAAATTGTTTTCCATCAGTAGTCAAAATCATTGGATGTTACTGCGCTAACGGATTTTTCTCCTAGTAATGTGCAACGAAACGGCAGAAAGTCAAAATTATCTGAGGATAATAACATATCACTTGAAGCTTTTTACATTAATTTTAAGGTGTATTTTATAAGGCTTATTTCCAAATTTTTATTGTAAAGAAGTTTCTTTTCTTAAAATATTATTTAAGGTCTTAAATTTTTGCATGATTGCTGTTTTTTTTCAGTTATAAAGTGATTGCCAGTTGTAAGATGAAGGGAAAAAATCGAATCGGCTTTCCGTACTTTTTTTTTGGAATTACCGACAAACTGTGATGGAAAGTTTGATGTTGTAGATTCGTCATATTTTATTTATAAAAAAAAAAAATTTATAAATTATGTTGATCTTACATGCATACAATGTTTTGCGTATGTAAATGTTATGTAGTTGTTAGTTACAGCAGAGTAAAAAAAAAAAAAAAAAAAAAAAAGCGATTTATAAAATATGTTCCGATTATCGTAGAAAAGCCTTTCCTAGTTTTTTGTTGTATTTGGATCCTTCTCGGAGTAATAAGATGGTCCTGATACATTGGTAAAAATCCCTACACTTTCATGACTTTTCGAAGGAAGCGTCGGTCTGTGCTTATTACGCTGAAATAAGGATCTGATACCCATCATTCAAAGCTCTGGCTGATGGAATGAGGGTAAAAAAGCCGTCTCATCAACTCATACATATCAGTGAAAAATCAGGTGAAAAAAAATTTAGCAGAAATGTACATTAGTGAGAAGAAATATATATCTATATATTTGATGGTAAATGTATTTTCTTTTTTCAACGAGTCCCTTCTCGGAAGCCTCACATTTGACCAACCCGCGGGTCACACGAAAGTCCATTCGTACTGTCGGGGGGATAGTGAAAAATCGAAAGGACGAGTTGCATCGATAAATCGCTAATGTCAAGGATAAGAAAAAGCAATATTTATGTACAAACTTTCTAGAGATGCCCCATGCCCTCGACTCCGTCAATTTAATATAACGCGCTCGATACTAATACCTTGAGACGGAGCCTTCGCAATCGCAAATTTGGTAAGGTCAAAAGCCTCCGTAGTTTTCTTCAATTACCCCCTTCACCGCCTTTCTGGTTAAGAAAAAAAAAATAAATGTCATATTGCTTTCTCAATAAAATTTATTAACAGTAAAAGATTCATAAAAACCGATACTTTTTTTTACTTATATATTATTTTCAAAGGAATTAAATAAGTACATTCGTTAGAAAATTTTTCAATAATTATATTATTCGAGTCTCAATACAGAGACTCAGAAAGCTTTCGAGTCATTCCTAATATGAAAACTGAGTATTCTAATAATGTTCCGGATACCTTACATGTGATAAAATAAAATAAAAAATTAAATAATTTTGTTTTCTTAAATGAACGTAATTGGTGAAAGATGTTCGTGATGTACAAATTTTCTTTTTAAATATAAAATATAATCGTAAAACTATCTTAATATATGCGTAATGAAACATTCATTTTCTCAACGAGTTTCTTCGGAAGTTTTTCTTTTAAAAATCATTTTCGGATTTAAATTATTTATTAAAAAATATTTTTTAGAAGCCTTACTGAATGAATGTAAAAATTTTACATACAATTAGATTGAAATGATAAAATTTTAAAAAAATCCGCCAACAATATTAACAACGAAAAGCATTAATTTTCAACATGTGGTTTGATTCTTTGGCGCGTCAATATTGTCTACATTTAAAATCATTATTAAAATACATTCATTAATTTTATTAACAAACAGTATAATACAACAGTCGATAATTAAAAACATCAAAATGGAAAGAATGCATAGGAAATTGTTAAAATATTAGATGAAGGCCTCTGTTTTTTAAATTATGCAAATATGTTATATATATTAATACACATGTGCGCATATATATATTTATATCAGCAATGCTTTAATTATTTTCGTAAAAAAGTTTAAAGGCTACATTAAATATATAGCCGGATTCTACAGATGCTTTTCGATGAAAATCACTGCCGGTAGAGATTTGTGACAACTAGAAAAAGAATTTTTTCAAATTTAAATTCTAAAAAGTACTTTTAAACTTTTAATCCATAACAATTAGTCGTTTTATTAAATTTATTGTCAATGTCGTTCTTTTAAAGAAAAATCATAAAAAAATTCATCATATAAACTTATAAATTCCAATAATTTTTAAACTTAAATACATTTAAAAAAAATTTTTTTTTTTAAATTTAAAATAAAAAACTTTTTGATATTATAAAAAATATGCTACTGCATAAAATATACTTCATACTAAAAAACAATTATATAATAAATATAAAAATAATTATAAAAGTTTTGTAAAAACGAAAAATAATTAAGTTATGTGAGCAGAATATCAAACGTTCTAATACAATACTGCAACAATTGGAAACAGGTCTTACAAAAATCGTCAAAACAAAGCAAATAATAAAAGAAAATGTTCTCATTTTTAGTCTTTAATGTTCCATTCTATTTAAAAAATTTCTCCTCTATTTTAAAACACATTGTCGTCTGAATGGTTAAAATGGACAATTGATATGCCAATGATTTGCTTTTTTTGTTCATGATTTTAAAAAGACAAATTTCAATGAGAAATTTATAAAAATATGCATAATTCAATTTTTTTTAATTCACGCATGAATGCTTAAAAAAAATAGTTATGTGCGACTTTGTATAATATTAAGGCAACTTGATATTTTTTTTAATTTATCTAATATGAAATCAATTTGATATTTATGAAAAAATAATATTAAAATCTTATGTACTTGTTTACATTTAAAGTTTAATACTTCAATAAGTTAAGTTGATAATTTATAATTATACTAACATTCATTTAAAATATTCAAAATGAATAAAAATCAGTTACTTTCAAATGAAACTTTGTGTGTATATGAATAGATGTATTGCATTTTTATGAGCACAATGGATAAATCTGTTCAAAGTGGTTATAAAAGTTTAATTCTGAGCAAATTTTTTGTTCTTATTTTTCCTTCTAACTTTTATATTGGATAAAATTTCATAAGCCTGTTGAATTTCCATGAATTTATTTTGAGCTTCCTGCTTTTTATCAGGATCTTTAACTTTATCTGGATGAAACTCCTTTGAAAGCATTCTCCATTTTGATGTGATTTCAGCTTGTGATGTACTTGAATCAACTCCTAATACCTTATAAGCATTTATTTCTCCTTCAGGATCAGATAAATCAATTATTTGCTTCCAAATCTCATACCATCCATGATGCTGAGCAAATATGTACACATCATACAAACTTTGCTTCAAGTCTACCCACCAAGGAGACGTGAAAAAATGATGAATAGCTACCTTAAATGGAACTTTTTCTCCTTCACTATTTGTTAATTCTCCATTAAAATATATGTAACTTGACCACAGGGACAAATAAATAACAGCACCAACAGTAAGTACTGATAAGCGATGGGACAAAGTGTGCCTTTTCCTTGGCTTCCTTCTCCATTGCTTTGACATGTTATCAAAAGCCATGGTGGAAGAAAGAACCATTAATGTAAACCATGTGCTTTCATCTTCAAAGTAAACAGAAAATGGATAAGCTGCATAGGCTGCTGCCAGACACCACCATATTGTACCTTCTTCTCTTCCAATGTTTCCAACTAGCCAAACACCTAAATTAAAATGTGAATTTAAAGAATTTATTTCACTCATTATAGGCAGTTTTTTTTTTTTATCTGTTTAAAATATATATTTTTTCTATTATAAGAATATGAATTTGAAACATTTTAAATTGTAAGATTTCAATAATAATAATAATAATAATAATAATAATAATAATAATAATAATAATAATAATAATAATAATAATAATAATAATAAAAAGCAAATAAAAGGAATCTATTGTGAAATGAACTAAATTTCTACTTCTTCCTTTTCTCAAATAAAAGTAAAAAGTTAGACATTAAAACTGAAAATACAACATTCTGTTGTATAATTAAATAAAGATACTTATTAGATGGATATAATCTGCAAGTTTTACTTTTATCAATATTATCAATAAAACTGTGGATATTTAGTAAGATTTTTGAATCTGAATATCAAATACATTCAGATATATATATATATAATATAAAATGTATAACTAATTAGATAATAGGTATTTGTCCTCACCAAAAGCACAAGCCAGTGGAACAAAATAATTCATAAAACTCCAATTGATTCCAAGTACTGGTTCCTCTGGGATAGCATATCCTACAAGAGCTCCAAAAAGATATCCAATAACTAACATTCCTGCAAATCTCGCTATTGAAAATGGAGGCTGGAAATAGATAAGACATATATAATTATTATTTATCAATATATTGTACATAATGATTTTTTTACTTAACTTGATTTGAAACATTTCTTGCAACTATGCAGTTGTAAATAATCGTAATTCTCTTTTTTTTAAATGCTATATTTATAGAATTTTACAATTAAAGCTAATAATTCTTTAACTGATTCTGAATTAATTATAATACTTATTATTCAAATATTGTTAAAAATTCAGGTCACATTCAAAAGAATTTTGAAAAACAATCTTACCACTGCATAACTTTTTAGTAGGATAGTATACCTTCCCACATATTCCGGATCTTCATTTGCTTCAGCTACATATCTAGGAATGTAAAATAGATCCCGCAACCATCCACAACCGAGATAACCACCCAACGTACACCACCATATAAAGGCTTGACTATCTCTTCGCAAATAAAAGTGATGAACTCCAAAAAACCCAAAGAAAAGCCACAAAAAATAAGTAATTCTCAGACTTTTCTCCTCCGATGGAATGGCTCCCATTTTGTAATGTAAAATATCACAGCCCTAAAAGTAACAGACTATTACGATGACTTAATTTTTAAAAATATATCGGATACGAAGTGCGACTTCTCTAACATGATGCAACGAATAACTGTAATCAATTCAATTTCAAGTTCAATGCCACATCATCTGTTTATTGCAGTAGTACCAATCCAGAACTTTAAAATCTAAAAAGTTAGGCAAATTTTTAATTTTGCGAACGGCGGATGCATATTTAAAATGATTTTTAAGAACGATCACATTTAATGGCGAGTCTAACTCCAGTTTCGTCATATAGCAACCGAATCGAACAAAATCTAGAATTATGAAACAAACAACTTCGATGCACAATCAGTGCATCCTAAAAAATAAATCGATAACACAAGTTCAAAAATCTACGAAGATCAATGAAGAATTTTTTTCCGTGAAGAAAACGTATTTTTTTATGTTTTACGTTAAAAAGGTTTAATAACTGCAAAAAAAGGGAAGCCTAAGCTTTGTCGTACCTAATGTTTTTGCAAATTCTATTAGTTCAATGTACCTGGGGATTTTGGTTAAAAAAAAGGCATCAATTCTGGAACAGAACCTTTATGGACTGAAAAGGTTCATCTAGTAAAAAAAGAGCAAATCAAAAAATCTTTCGCGATAATCTGACCGGAAATAAACCGATTATATAAAATCTGAGTCAAACAATTTTCAACCAATTTTTTAATGGCAATTTTTAATGTAGAGCTGAAAAACCTTCACCTTAAGCCCATTTACACTCACCTTTTGGGGGAAATACTTAGTTCCAGAGTTAAATAAAAAAATCGTCGGCAGACTAACAAACTGCTTCGGTTTAGGTGAAAAAACTAAATGTTAAATGAAAGCAACCTTAATTCTGAAATTATGTAACATAATGAATAAACCTGTAAATTTTTACGATTAGTTGCAATGGAATCGGCTGGACATGGAAACAGCTTAATGAAATACAATCAAGTTGTTAACTCAATCGTGAACCGGTCGTGGACTTTGCAGCTGCAAGGGAAATATCGAAAGCTGTTTTGAACGTAACATAAGGAAACGTTTGAAATAATGCCAACATTAAAAAATAAATGGATCAAATCTCGTAAGTTTTTTTTTTTTTTTTAATGGTTCGTTTTATCTGAAATCCAAAGCAGTCAAAAATAATAAGAAGGCGGTGAAAAAAAAAATGTACTGTGAATGACGTCACCTTTGAAAATGAAAATTGTCTTTAAGTCATATAGACACATGCAGCTTAATTGAAAATTTGCTTTAACTGGAAGACAATGAAGGATTATAGAGTCTAAAAAAAGATTAATCGTTAAATAAAAAGAATCGTACAGTCCGACACTGAGACACAAATTTACGAGCAATTTCTTTCGGAAGTGAATGAATGCAAACGCCTGGATGTTACTATAAATAAGATGCAAGCTGCAAGCACAATGGATTAGACTGAAATCCTGGAAACGTCCAGCATCTGCTTCGCCCCGGCATGCCCCAATATCTTTTATTATTTTCAGCTTCGCTTTTAGATTACAGTTGGTTTTCATTAACCATAATTAGCGGGATTTCAGAACCAGGTAAACTTACATTGAGGCGACGTTGAGACCTTAAACCGATTCCTGTCCATCTGTTCATCTCTTAATTGCATTCTTCCTAATTTTCCTAACCTTATCAAAAGTTTGTTTCATAACCGAGACTGAGAGGTGAAGCTATCGAAGAATCGTATTCGTAAAAAAAAAAAAAACCGAAAACCGAAAGTCGTGTTTTGGCAATTTATTCCCTTACACCCGGTTAAACTGATACAAACTACATGCTAATTTATTAAGTTCTTACCATAATTATTTATCTATTACTTTTTAACAGAGCTTTGATGTGAAATAATGCCCACCGTCAACTTCTGATTGGTTACTTTTTATCCAACCCATGCTGTATTTATTCGAGAAAAGTGATGTTAAACTATTTATGGGCCTAATTTAACGACAAGTGATCTCAGCAATCATGTTATTGTCACACGTTAGATACTGCTGTACTTGAAACCGTGTAAGAGAAGCAAATATAAGTTTATTAAATTAACTTATACTTTTGCTTAATGTTATTAGCATGAAATTAAGTAAGCGTACAACAACCGATGCCAAAGACAACTTGGGATATTTTATTATTATAAAATATAAAAACGTAGCTAATGATCTTAAAATAAATTTAATTAAAAAGTGAAGTGGTATTAAAGAATATGTTAATTTAATTGTTTCATTTTTGTGTAGTGAAATAAAACGCCTTTTAATGAGAATTTTTGGTAATGAATAACCTTCTGTTGCTGTTTGGAGACAGTTCGCCTATCATCTTTCAACTCTGGGAGGTTTACTTCAGTAAGACTGATGACACTTTCCTGCTGTGCAAAAACGTCGGTAAACCCTGAAAGCAAATGGAAATTCTTAACAGGTGAATGCGAAAGCAAAAACCAAATTTTAGAGTAAAAACGTACAATCTGAACTGAAATATAAAAGGGTTGAACTACATGAATGACAATATGGATCCTGCACGCATTTGGTTTCAATCTTCATTGTAAACTTTCTCAGCCTCTACCAATAATTTTAAAGTTACATGAGTGGCCACTTGTCCTTGCTCTGAATTGGTGTTGCGGGGAAAAAATTAAGACTTGACGCATACTTTATTCATTGATATTTCGGGCGTGCATTACGAGAGAGGCAAATCCCCGAGGAACTCAGGCATTCCACAGAGAAGCTTTTTAAAAAGGGAGATGTTTTAAAGCTTGAAACGGCTGCTATTTTCAGGTTTTTACGATGTAAAAACATGTAAAAGGAAGCTTTTTTTGTCTTTTCGTTATTATAAAAGTACATATAAAGATTAAGTTTATTTTACGTACGTTCTAGGTAATCAGCCATCACAGATGGTGATCAGAAAATCACTGTCGAGAATATTTTTTCATTTTTGTTATTCTTCATCAGACTTTTTTTTAGATTTATTACTCCAATATTGCAGATCCGCAAGTCGAAACATTAGACAAATATCTGAAAGTTCTGACTCATTCTCTTTGGCTGTTTCAGTACATGATATTGCATGAAATGAAACCTATTTTCGATGATCGCTTTAAGATCAGCAGAAAAGGTAAGATTTAATGTATCAAAAGTTCGGGTATATTTTTCCACATTCCTTATTTTGTACTGGGACACGTATCGGTGAACGAGACATTTCACTTTAATATCGTTTAGATCCAATTAAGTTGGATTCTCTTCTTAAATCGGTTTTCTCATTTACCATCAAGTTGAGGAGATCTCAAGCGAAATATCTGCACCGTCTTCTGATGCTATTCGCACCCGTGAACGAATCTAAAATCTAAAATTGATTTTAGAAACACCTGAAAACTCCTCTAAGTAGCAACCACATGCACAGGCAACATCCGCTTCCTTTGATTTCACCCCTTCTTGCTGTCGGCTTTCTTCAATGGTATTTTAAGGTGACCCATGTTTATATCACGCGTGCTTGAATCTGGAACATTTCACGCGACTAATAAACATCCGTCTTTCGATCATTCTTCATTGTACCATCTCTTCGAATCTTACTTTCATTCAAACGAAATAATGCATGCATACATTTTGGAATTTTTGTCGGTTAGGGTCGTCAAACATTCGGGGATTGAATAATACAACAAAAGCATCGGTTAGAAGTTTGTACGTGAAAAATTTACCAACTTTTGATTTTGTTGAACATAAAGTTTGATTTCGATGAACATTGAAGCTGTTCACTATCAAGATTTGGTCTGGTGGTTTGGATGGCTTCATGCCAGGTCCCAGCGTATGGATCGCGTTATACTGTTTACATGTTGCGTGATCCGCAAATAGAATTTTCACTCCGGTCTTAGTCACTCTCCCATTTACAATTTCCAATGCTGAAAAAAAAAATCAAATTTCCATTTACTAAAGTTAGCACATAATGAAATCAATTCAGCAACTCACCAGAGGAGAATTAGCTTTCGCCCCGTGCTATGAAAACGTGGAGTTGACTGGACGTGATGCCAATCTGCGAGCGTTTCTCGTGTCGGGAGGGCACAAAGCCGTGGCGGAGAAACCGCATATGCATTTGTATTAATTAGATGTGGTAATAAATATTTTTGTTGGGACGAGAAAATATGTCGCAAGTGGAGGTAACAAAAAGACAAGTGTTTCTGGCACGAGCCAAAGAGAGGAAGACTTCTGGTCTTTTAATAATACTTGGAACGAAATATATATTAAGCATATACCAACAGACGGATTGCCTTGTGGGTGAACTTGGAATCGCATCAAGGGGTGTGCATTAAGGCTTTTTCACGATTTTCTTTCGAGGTGCATCTCCTTTTCTTCCGGCAGACTATTTATTCAATAAGTGCGTCTTGTTTCTCGGTTTCTCCGAGGAAACTTCTTTTCACGGTAAAAGACGAGCTGAACGTGAAACTTCCATCATCACCCATTCAGTTGATTGTTCAATAAGTTGTAGTGGTTCCCTGAATGAGCGGAATTAATAAATGCGTTATTAGCCAACGTTTTTCGAGTACTCGCAATTCTTCAGTTTGTTACAATTAGACTTGATTTACATGTTCAAAGCATCGATTTACTTTACTCTTACTACCTTACTTCCGTTAAGATAGTTGTAAGAGCTGAAAGCCCGTACACCATTTATCGAAAGTCAGATCTTAAATGTATGAATCACATTTCAAATAAAAATTAAGGTTTTTATTTTTTTCGCGAAAAAATTATCATTGAACATAAAATTACCCGATGAATTTAAATAGCGGGCGGAAAACCGTGATTTTTACATTTTATATCTGAACTGTTATATACGCCGAACCCTTGTTTACTTGATAATTTTGTTGGTTTGCTGCATAAATAACTCCATCTTACGCGGCAAAAAAGAACGGCGTCTTTTTTTCGTCCTTACGGAACGAAGTACGAATCGCATATGTCTTGTCCCATGAGAAGCAAGTGCAACAGTTGAAAGTTACTCCGCTACCCGCTGCGAATGCAGGATTGTCTGGCAGAAGCAACGTGCGACTTCTTCTTTTTCTGAAACGTCAAAATAAATGAATTCAATAAGTTAAACGCAGCAATGACACCTTCGAAGCTAAAAATGGAAAAATCCGTTTAATGACGGGCGCAGGAAGAATGGTCCAAAGATTGGTGCAGCATATGAGACATGAGAGAGCAAGTGTGAAAGCCACATTAAAAGAGCGCTGTGGAGGCTGCAAATGCTTTTTAAGTTTAAAACTTTCAGGGTGGGAGAGATGCCGCACACCTAACTCAAATTAGAATCTATTTCGCTTGTGCATATGCGTTATGGGTTGTTCCCCAGTTTAGAACTTTAAATTCTTAAAATAAGTGAAAATCGAATTCGACTTCATCAGTGAATCGTTTGATTGCGTTCGAAAAACTGAATTCGTTTTTTTTTTTCTTTTTTAAAAATTTATTTTAATTTAACTTCTCTCTTTCTCTATTTTCCGATCATCAAATTTTTGCTTCAACATAAAATTTCGCCTAATAATATGTCGATTGTTTGGATGGTTCTTGCCGGCACTCGCTCGTCAACAGAAGAACTGCAGGATATCATTCGCCAACCGATATGCCGAGAGCATTTTTAATCACGCACAAGAGATATAACCTGCAAGAAATAAAGCAAAACAGAGGTAAGACACAATTAATTGACGGACTTTTTTTTTTTTTTAATTTCGGTATCGAAGGAGAGAACGAAAACAATCGTGCCTTAAACATGCAGCATTAAAGTAAAGTACTAAATACTTACAGATTTTTTATTTTTCATTTCGGCACCGAAAAGGAGAGCGAAGAAAATTGTGCCAGAAATCAAAAAATATTCTTAAACCGCGTTTTGCTGGAAAAAAAATTAAAAAAATTTTTTTTCGGTTTTTCATTCGGTTTTTTTTTTAATCAACTTCAATAATAACATTTGCAATGGTACCAGATGAAAATATTTCCTGAAGAATGCGATTGACAAATATTAAATGAAAATGACCGATTTGAATGGGATGAAAACCGTGAGAACGTCAGCCCCGAAACAGGTCTGTGGTACTGTATTCTATGATGAGCACCAAGAAGAG
The DNA here is from genome assembly GCA_028565995.1 of Ricinus marginatus. NCBI lineage: Eukaryota > Metazoa > Arthropoda > Insecta > Psocodea > Ricinidae > Ricinus > Ricinus marginatus. Next base: position 107,097 of record JAOWBB010006844.1, read on the forward strand.
GGAAAAAAAAAATTTTTTTTTTTTACAATTAATCACTTGCTTGAGGCACTTTGATGAATGAATGCATTTCGCTATTCACTCACTACGCAACATAATATACATGTATAATAATAATTAACTGAATGCAAAATTTTATTTCAGAGCATTTACTCGGGCAATCTACAATAATTTTACAATTTAAAAGATTTATTTACATAAAAAAATCCTTGCCTATTTAAGTGTAACACAGTCTAGGAAATTTAATCTATCTCCAGAAAAGAACTAATTCTGCAGACTGAATAGTTTATTAGCCTCTCTCCTAATCAAAAGGAAGGAGAGAACTTGTGTAAACGAAATGATAGCATGTAACTTATTTCGGTAACTCAAATTTAAGCGAGAATCTTTATAGAAAATTCATTGCCAAAAGTACGAGAAAGAGAAAATGTTTTTTCCCATGTACGGAAATTGCAACAAGTTGAAATGAATGTGAATTACATCCTTTTTAAAGCGAGGATTAAATTCCGCATTATACAAAACCATGTGCTGCATAAGAATTGCAAATTTGGCATAAATAACATTATCATTTATAAAATGTACGAAGATTTAACTTCGTGCCCTTAATATTATTACATATATTTATCTCTTATATTATGAATTTTATATTCGATATATATACGTATGTATATAGTTTTAATGTAAGTAATAATTAAAAATAGAAACATTTTTCAATTGTCTTACATTTTTATTGTATTGATCGATCTATTGAGAGCAATATCTGCATTAACTATATAGAATTTTTCAGTTTCACACAATCAGTTATGTTATTTTTCTTAAAATTTTCCTTGATCCATAAGAGAAGCCATGTTTAGTGTGCGAATTATAACTTTTTGATTGTCGTATAATATGCCCTTCCTGGGATAGGTGAATATTCCTTCAAGAACCTGAACATGTAAAATCGCACACAACTTAAAATTAATCTCAAAGATATTTTTTTACTCTTTCTTGACGGAAAAAAAAATATATAAATTTCTATATATGTATTTATATGTATTAATAATACTATAAATATATATATATTCAAATAATTTAACATTATTCAATTCAGTGACATTGTTATCAGACGTTTCTGCATTTACTGCTCAAACTAAATTTGGTTATAAAGTGATTTAGGTAAAAAGAAAGATTCTGATATGTACCAATAGTCAATATTAGATTCTCATCTCTTTGAATAGGAGGAAAATAACAGGCAAATAAAGTCAAAAACGGCGGATTTCAAGCTGAAACCTGTTTGAATCCATATGAGCTCTTAAAATAAATCAAATCCATGGCATGAAATCAAGAATTTGGTTTTTTTTTATTAAGATTTGCCAAAAAGGACGAGTTTATTTCATTTTAATTAATAATTAGTAAAGGCAAATTATCTTTATTTTACCGCGGATTCAGGAATCTTTAACTATTAAATTATGTTCAGATATTACATTTATCTGTCAAATATGCAATATTTTGTAACGTAAAACTAATTATATGATAAACTTAATATTGTAACAAAAGTTAGTGATGCTTATATTCGGTGTATAACATATTCGCTAAATTTAAATATTGATAATTCTTCCAATTTTAAAATGAAAATTTTATCAATTTTCAATTCTTTAAAAAATTAGATAATCAAAGTAGGTAGTTTTTTCTGTTCTGGCAGTTCTTTAACTATAAATAAATCAGTCAGAAACGTCAGGAGAATATTATAATTTGTAACAATGAAACTCGATGGCACATTAAAAACTAAATCGCATTCAAAAATATATCAAATTCGTAGTAAAGTAATAAAGTTTCGTTTCAGCTATTTGAGAACGTTTTTATTTTAACAACGCAATGGAATATGACCGATGTGTATTAATTAAAAATACTGAGTTTCAGCAATATTTTTTTTCTGACATACACATATTATACAATATTAAAATTATTTGATTTAAATTTAGATAGTGCAAATAATTTTCAATCTCGGGTAAGAATTACTTTATAAATGGTTATTTTTCTACTTATTATAAATATATTATCTGCTTGATTGATAGAAAATATCTCAATTAGATCACAATCAGGAAAGCCTTTGCTTTTTTAGTGTTATAAAATTCATTTAAAAAATGTAAATTATTGGCGGTAATTTTATATATTTAAATTGCAATTAAATTTTTCGATATTCAAATGTGAAGATAAAAATAAATTTGGCAGAACTAATTTACAAAATCTAACAGTACATAAATATAAGAAACACTGCAGTTAATCTTATAAAATAAAATTTCTGAATTAAATCTAGAATCATTATATATAATTAATTATTCTTTGAAATTTAGGTACGTTTGATATTCTATAGCTCTATTTTGTAAAGTGGCAAAGGATAAGAGATCCTGGATCCGTCACAAGTTAGTTCTATTTAAACTTTGTTTCCGATTTTATTTATTTTTAGATATTTTTAAGACTAGGTCTTAGAGGAGACGATGGAAGGGTGTCAGATTCATTTTCATGTGGAATGAAATTACAAAAATTCATTTGCTATTGATAAATTGGTTCGGTTCGGGTAAAAATTAAAGTTTCTTTTCAATGTATTTATTGTAGAAGCAAGCCCAGAAAGTGAAGTCAGTATTGCTGAATCAGAAGACAAAACCCGGAACACTCTTCCAACTCGAACTGCTTGCAGGGCCTGCTTTTACGAGGAGACCGAGCCTCTTCCACTGACCAAAAATGAAAGAAATGAAACATTCGATGATAAAACTGTTGCACAGGAAAATTTTTCAGAAAGGAGATTTGAAGAAGAAGTAATTGAAAATTTCTCAGCTCACTGTTCAAAGCCTCCAGATGAATGCGGAGATGAATTTTACAACTTGACGAAGCTGGCAGAGGTTAGTTTAGCGGCAGCGGCCGGTCACTTATTCCGCAGCAACTATTACCATGGCCAGGAAGACGAATGCGAGGTTGGTTTGACACTTCTCAGGTTTACTGCTGTCTGCTGGAAAAGGAAGATTTGAAAATCAATTTTTTTTCCCCTCTTAGAAATGGCCTGAACAGGAATATCCGGAAGATTTGTCGCGATTGGCGTCTTCGTCAACTTACGACGATTCCAGAAATCCGGAAATTCATGCGTGCTCAGACTGTGGAAAGAGATACAGCACCAGCAGCAATCTTGCCAGGCACAGGCAGACACACAGGTCTCTGGCCGACAAGAAAGCTCGAAGATGCCCTCACTGCGACAAAATATATGTCTCTATGCCAGCATTTTCAATGCACGTTCGCACGCACAATCAGGGCTGTAAATGTTCTTATTGTGGAAAATGCTTCTCGAGGCCTTGGCTTCTTCAGGGCCACATAAGAACCCATACTGGTAAGTTGTAACTGCAAATTTTCAATTTTGTTTTCCAAAGGAGACAAAATATCGTGCATAAATTATTTAATTCTAAAACAGCTAATTGAATATGGTAATGAAAATGATGAAAAAATAAAATTTGTTACCTGACTTAATGATGAAACTTGACTTTCTGCCGTTACACTCTAGTTATATATCTGAATTAAATTTTAATAAATTAAAAGCGAATTTTGAAAATAATCAGACAATTGATCGGCTGGAGGAGTGAATCTAAAAATCCTAAAAGTTCAAAAACTGTAGAAAATGTTTTTCTAAAAAATTAAATATTCAAAACAATATCTCTTATATCAAATTCCAATACTTTTAAATTTTATTAACCAATTATAAAATATCATTATATTACGTATATTAAATATATATAAACTTATAAGAAAGTATACTTTTACATAAATACTCTGTATATTATAACAAAAGGTTTTGCTTTGAAAATTTTGAATAAAAAAATTGTGAAATCCATTTTTTGCTAAGTAAATGGGAACAATATAACGTTATGAAGCAACGTGTACACACATAAAACATACGATACGGTTACTTATTTAATATAATAATTCATAAATTAGTAAATTCATGTTAGTAATATTGATATTTCATAATTAATGAAATCATAAGTTTTTATTATAATTTTTCAAAGGAATACCATTTATGCTCTAACGTACGCTTTTAATTGTGAATAAATGTTCTATTTTTTTTCAGGAGAAAAGCCGTTCAAGTGTACAATTTGTTCGAAGGCATTCGCAGACAAATCCAATCTTCGAGCGCATGTACAAACTCATTCAAATATGAAACCCCACATATGCAGCAGATGTGGCAAAGCATTCGCGCTTAAATCATACCTTTACAAACATGAAGAATCGTCTTGCATGAAGCTTCACAATGCGAACAACGAGAAAAAGACTTGCAATCAAAGCAAAGGCTTATTGCCTTCAAGACTGAAACAAAACATCATTGAAAAACCCATTTTATCTATACCAACCCCTGTAATAAGTATTGCAATTAGAGTGTAAAAGTCTCATTTTAGCGTTTTTATCCACACGAAAAGATAGCTTCTGTTTCCTGAACAGTTCTCTTAATAATTTTAAGCAATTTCACAATGTGAAAAAGCCATAGTTGATTCCATTTCGGACGGAAACGGATTTATTTCAAATTGGAAACGTTTCTTCTTATAACAAAATGGTGTCGGAATAGAGAGAAGTGCGGTCTAATTTTAAAAAAATCGTTGACTTCAAATTGATTCAGAACAAAACTCGGAAATAAGTAAAAGTAAAAATGATAATAAATAAAAAAATGATCAGACAATTCAGAATATTCAAGCCGAGGATGAATTTGCATTGAATAATTCCTTAAATAATTTTTCAGTATTTGCGGTTTGACGAACTTGAGAAATACGATTCAGTAGGCTTGAGAGGAGCAGTGGTGCCAACCTACCTAGGCATTTTCTTTTTAAGGAACCAATTAAAAATTGGTTTTTGATTGCCCGCGAAGGCTGTCATTTTTAAATTTACTTTCCTTTTACATGTTCAAATATATCTCGCACTTATACTCTGCTGAATTATTAAACAATATTTTTTTATTACTGCTGAAATTGTGATGTGATAAAACACAGAAAAAAAGCGCGGTTGTCTCACGTAAAACACTAAAATTGCGCCCTTAAAAGTTATTTAGCTCCGACTTGTGCAGTTCATTAATGGTGACATCATTCAAAGGGGTCAGTACATAATGTACAATAAATAATTGCATTAATTTACTGTGCCTTAATTAGGAGATCCAAGGCATTTGCTTTGAATCCATAATAAATCTTACAGAATCCATTTTAAATTTAAATTTTTCCATACTTGTATCGGGACCATAACTAAATGCACAGTAATGTAGCATTGGTTGAAAAAAAAATTTAATATTTTTATTTTGTATTATTACATAAATAGTTTTAAAAGTAAATATATTATAAGAAAAATAGGCCTAAATTGCAATATATATTTTATAGAGTTTAAGTTAAGTAGATGAAATGTTTTTTTCTTAGTGTCAAAGTAGGCAAACACTTAAATTGTATTTGAGATATTTTGAAATAAAAAATTATTATTGAATCCAAGCTTCTTAATATTTTGCTTGTTGTTATTACGATTTCATAATTTTTTCATACTGTCAAAAAAATTTGAACTTTATTTTATAATAAGATAGAAAAAAATAAAGTTTTTACAATACATTTCTCCTCTTGTTTTTACTCTACAAGTGAAAAAGTTAGAAGCTACGAATTATTGTTCATTTTAAAATCGAAATACATATATATATATGTGTGTGTATATATATACGTTCATATATATGTATAAATATAAATATTTATAAATTTCATTAATATAATTCTAGTTGACTAAGTTATTTAATACAAAAGGGACAAAATTATTGTCACTTTAATTTTTATTTTTTATGATTTGAGTCCAAAGGTGCAGCTTTTAGTTTAGATTATCCTTAAAGATGGTTATATATATTTATAATAAAAACTCGTACTTCATCCTTCATATTTTTCATTTGCAAGATAAAATTTTTTTTACTACGTTTTCTTTTAGTAACAATTTCTATATTTTAATTAACTTTTTGTTTTTATTTATTGAAATAATTGGGCGGCGGAACAAAGGGCAGAAAAATTGTAACATTTTTTCGGATATTATTAAATACATTTAAAATATTGTATAAATTAATTAAATATAAAAATAATTTTTTTAATTCAATCAAGATGAACAGTTTGCATTTCAAAAAAAAAGTATTTAATTCAAAAATGTCAAATCAATTCTTTCTGTAAGAACGTATGAATTAATTAAATTATAAAAACTTTTTAATTTATTCCATTTTCCCGATTATTTCAAAGTATCTTCAATTATGTTGTGTTAAACTAATTATTTATTTATTTATTTATCTTTCGTGCAGAGTGGGCCTAGTCAGATTTATTAATTTTTAAGTTTTAGTTCTTTTGTTTTTATTTCTTTTTTCATTTGTTTTTATTTATTTTATTTCTTTTTGTTTCTTAAATGAGGGACGAAGATTCTTTTTCAGAACTAATTAATAATGCAATTGAAGTTGTTCATTTTATCAAAAAAAAAATTGTTAATATCAGGTTTGAGATAAGCAAAGAGATAAGTTTAATTTTTTTTCCTTTTTATTATAAAAATATTGCTTGATTTTTATGATATCTTGTATTTTTAAGTCTTATATAAGCTTCAATTTTCTTCAGTTCTTTTACTATGAAAATAATGCTTGGTTTTTATGATTTTCTTTATTATTAAAGTTTGATTATAAAATACAACGTAATGATTGTCTGAAAATGATATTTTAAATTCAATATTTAACTGGAACAATTATTTAGATGTTTACAGGCTTTTGCATTTAATTAGTGTCTTTTAAAATAATGTTTTCCTTTCATGCACAGTTAATTTTTTTTATCACAAAAAAAACTTAACCATAAGTTTTGATAATATAATATAAAATCATATGTTGTAATGAGATTAAATTCTTGTCTAAAGTGTTAATTTTCATACAACAATATATAGATCTTTCAGCTGTTTAATTTCGTTTTAAACTTTGTTTTCTCTTGAAAGAAAATTCTGCAAAAACAAAATTGTTAGTTTACGATGTTATTATAGAATAAGCGTCGGAGAATGTTAGTATATTTAGAATAAATATCAGATCATCCCTCAATTATAAGATATATGTTAAAAGCGTATTTCAATTTCCTATATATTTATATTAAGAATTTCTCGTACCTGAACAATTTTCATGAAGCCCATATCAAGTTCAGTCAAATAACTTTTCTGACCGAATTAATAAAATTAAGGCAAAAATAACTCACTTATTTTTGTGGGATGAACTATTATTACATAGGGCTTTGTTTAAATTAAGTCTTTTCTGCGTTAGATCTATCGGCATTCTTCTCAATGTGGTGTATTAAGCTTTGTTTTACTTCTAATCATCTTATATTAATATAAAATATTTTAATAAAAAAATTTATAGCAAAAATTATTTCATTTAACACATTCAGGTATGTCCAGATTTTAAAGAGCTTTTATAAATGTAAAAGTATTGAGTTTTATATTCTTTATCGCAATTTTATTATGTTAATGTACAGGATACCTTGTATACTGTTTGAATTTATTCTGTTTTGCTTATTATTTAATATAATTAAATTAAAACTTTTTTGTTAATTTTTTGCACAAAGACTCAAATGTTAGGTGAGAGATATTTATTATGAAAGAAATGCTACCATTTTGACAAGTCTCAACATGTATTGTAGAGAGCTATAAGTTAAACAATAAAAAGTAATAATATATGAACATTTTATATAGTGGTGGGCTTAAAAATGTTTTCAAACAAGGAAAATTGACTTTTAAAGAAACAAATATTCTAAATTGTGATTTTATATATATATATATAATTAAATCATATATTATATATTCATATGTCATCATATATTACATATATATCATCTATACCTACAGAAAAAAGAAAATTATAAAACAAAAGAAAAGTTTTATTAAAATGGTTAAACCAAATATTCGACAGCGTAAAAGTCCTATCTCTATTGCTAATTATAAAGAAGTTTTAATTATTCGAGTTAAGTCCATAATTACAGTATAATTCTGCTGTTTAACCAGACAGTTCACCTCATACAAAAAGAAATACAAGTGAAAAGGTGAATTTTTTGTTCAATTTGCTTTATAATTAAAAAAGACGCTTAAACTTTTTTTTTTATGATGATACTTATTACATTATAAACGATAATGGAATAATTTTTTTTTCATAGAATTTTTACTATCGGATCATTCTTAATGCAAACACTCAAATGGGTCAACATCTACAATTCGTACTAATATGGATGAGCTTTCCCCTTGCTTTCCTGGCTGAAGTAAGTAGTGTTTCAATAATAAGTTTGCTTTTATGCAAAGTTTAGACAATGATAAAAGCAGAATCAATAAGTAATATGTTCTTTTTGCATTTAAATTACAAATATTTAATGATAAGAAAAATCATTTAACATATCATAATTAAAGTTAATGTTAACCAAAAAAGTGACCAACGATGATTTTTGCCCATGGGTTTAAAATACCTAAATATTGGGTTGAAAAGTTCGAAGAATCGCATATAGAGCGAAGAATAAAGTTCAACCAATTCATTATTTTCCCAGAGAACAATGGTATCATTGTTAAATGTTCTCGTTTTAAATAAAACTGAGTTATTAAAAAAATTATATATAAGATATGTTGAAAATTCCACAAACTCTATAATTTACTCTCATTCATCATTTCAATGTCCCATCGCATAAAAATCTTTCAGAATAAGGTAAAGACAAGCTTTCACGAGCTCCATAAAGTTGAGATTGAATTAGACATATTCGGAAATGAAGCCCGGATTATCTATAACGACACAATGAGGGTAAAAGCTAAAGTAGCATACATGCCGAAAAAGGTTAGTATAATGACTGATGAAAGAAATAGTTGTTCTATTTAATGACTATTATTTAATATTAGTTTTATTATTTTACATTTATGTTATTTAATAGAAAGTTATTTAATGACTGATGAAATCTCACAGTTTTGAAATATACTAAATTATTATAATCAATGATTTGTAGAAAGTGATAGCATATAAAGACGAGAAAAATGGACGATGCTTGCTGGAAAATATTAAACACCAAGGAAATGCAATGAGAATTAAATACACAGAAAACGAAGAGTTGTATTCGAAAGTATACCAGGCCTCCGGAATTCCAATAGAAAAGAATATGGTAAGTATTATGGAAAGATAATATGTGGTTTAAATTGCTTAAGTTTATATAACTGTTTTTTATACTGTGTACATTCCAGCCACATTTACAAAAATCTACTTTCAACATTGAATTCATCCTATTATCTGATCTAAAGTACATTCACATATACCTAATAAATTATGATTAAATAAAATCAAGTGCTGCCTTATGCGCTACTTTTAACTCTTCATTAGTTCATACATTAAATTCCTTAACAGCATTAATTAATAAATGCATGAACGATAAAATTGGGGAGACTTCCTCAATTACTGCTTAATGACTATGAGTAACTATTGCTAGACCATATGCACAAAACAGTTAATGCATATTACTACATACAAAATTAGAACATGACTAAAAGAGAGCACGATTGTAAGACTGTGACTATGAGGCCTGTGAAAAATTTACTTACCATCACATTTATGGATTGACTATCAATCAATCTTGTATTTTTTTTGAAACTTTTTATTCAAAATGAGGATTTCTACCAACAGAAATGATCCTGCTTAACAGAGTTTTAGTCAGAGACAATTAAAGGTTGCGAATTTTAACTTAAGAATCCGCAGCGTGAAAACTGAGCTTTTTGTTTCACTCTTTTAGGTGAAAAAAATTGCCGGCAGAAGAATTGTATCATTCTGTGGGAAACTGCCCATGTTTTTATTGAAAGAATTTGGGAAAATGGATGACAGAGCAGTCAGAAGCCCACATAGGGTCAAGAGAGAAAATTATTATGAAATGAGAAGAAATGAGAGTGAAATTTCTCATCATATGCCTAAGAAACTTGGTAAGAACATATTTTGGGTCATTAAAATATTACTGTAAATAAAGATTGATTTTGACAATTTCCCTTGATTTTGACAGGTAAAAGGCAATATCCATCGGGTTCTGCTAAAACCGGCCCATCAGGTGGCGTTGATTACCATGCTCGCATAAGGAATAATCTGCATCCGGGAGCTCACGGGATGCATCCCATAGACATCACGTCAAGTGTAACAATAACAACGGGTTCCGCCATTCCGGTGAGGTCTCATTTGTCTTCGGATGGTAATCTTTATCCACATTATCAAAATGGCACCAAAACTGGTCATGGAAGATCTCGCCAGTTTCCGATGGCTACCGGCTTTTTTAACACCTCTCATACTTCTCATGGACCTTCGGCTCATTCTTTGGTTAAAGAGCCATATTCCCCGAATGTTCAACCTGAGGGAATATCTTATTCGCCTTCATCAGATCAGAGTTTCCAGTTATATCATCCATCACCTGCTACAAGCAATTCGCATGTGGCACACAAAAATGCAACCAACTTCAGTCACAAATCAAGTGCCACCGATATTGGACAAAGTTCCACGGAAAGTAAATTTCACACCCCATCTTATTACGTACCGTCAATCTCCAGTAGAGGATCTTATGCCCATAGTCACGTTCCAGCCTTTCAATCAGAACCTGGCCACAACCAAGCGTACTTTCCACCTTCCTCCTCGAGTAAAGATCACCACTCCATCTTACACAATCAAAATATATCCCAGCATGAATCTCGATTCTCACCTGGAAGAAGTGTCTCGATATATGCATCCCAGTTTCCTCCATCTGGGACTCATGAAACTTCACATATTGGAGTAAGATATGAAAAACCACATAATCATCAAATTGATGCAAAAAGAACTTTCAGTCACCATTCCTTACCAGCACGTTACCCGCTTTCATCCGTCAGCCAAAACTATCGATTACCTCATTCAAGTGGGCTTACAGGTACTCCTAATATTCCGTTGATTACCCAATATCTGCCATCCTCTTCTGGCAAAATTCATCCGTATGTGGGTCATTTCGGTCCGTCCGTAAGACCTGCTACTTTATCTACTCAGAAACCGATAAATGAATTACGTTATTCAACGGGAACCATCGCTCCCAGTGGAGTTCCAGACAGACCATCAGTAAAAGAAGAAAGTAAAAGTGAAAGCTATCCATCATCTTATGCTAAGAACATACCTTACTCTTCAGCAAATATCGGCCAAACTTCTGTTTCACCAACGGCACCGGATATGGAAAATTCGAAATCTGGTTTTCATCAACCCTCATCTGAAAGCAAAATGCATTACTTACCATCCAATGCTGGTCGTGATATTCATTCAAGTGAACATTTCAATTCTTTTCCACCTTCGTCAACAAGTAAACTGAATTATTCCCCGATACATCATGTAGAAATTCCGTCAGGAAGACCTACCTCACATGTAATGGATGAATTACCACCAGTGCAGTTTTCTTCAACAACCAAAACGCATTATATGCCTGCCACAGAAAGCCAAACCAGAGCACAAATTCCTCAGCCGCCCTCGGACAGGAATTTTCCAGAACATTTTCCGCTTTCTTCGACAAGTAAAACGCATCAGTTTGTCTCACGTGCACATGCAGTGCCCGTACAGCATTCGCAGCATTATCCGCCATCGGCAACAACCAAGCATCAAGCTAACCGATATGGTGTCATCCATGGGCCCGTGTCCCATCACCATCCCGGTGGAGCATATTATTCACCATCCTCAGTAAGTAAAATGCAAAATTTTTCTTCTCATCTATCCCCATTTAACAAACATTTCTATTCTCCTGAGTTTTACCAACCTTCGTCAACTGCTAAAGTTTATCACGTACCTCCGAGCGCTTCTGGCCATGACTCTCATTTGGGAAGTCATTATTCATTACCGGGAAAAACATTAATGACATCGGCTCGAGACGCATACTATCCATCGTCACCATCCAGCAAGACATCGGTTCATTCGCAAGTTAATGGTCATCTTCTGCATCATCCGTATTATGGACCTTCTTCCCATCACGTACAAAAGCAATCGTCACATAGTCCAGAGATACCTGAAAATGTACTCTCCTCCACAAACGGACATACTTTATACTCTTCTACACCATATCCGTCTTCTGCTATTAGTAAGCATCAACCAGTGTTGCATCATAATGTATCGGAGGCAGCCTCAAGAGCAGTGCATGAATATAATGTTAAGAACTTGCACCCGATGCTTCAACATTCATCTTCCCCTGGAAGCAAACATTATTGGCCAGCTATTAACTCTCAAAACGATACCTCTTCCTCGGGTGGAAAAGCACATACATACAATCTTCCAAACGGTGTTTATTCTCAAGAAGTACATTCACCTCAATATCCTCCCTCCTCTAGTTCCTCAAGGCATTCTCAAAGAAATGGCCAAAGCTTATCCCCATCAGGCCAAGGTTCTGATCCTAGCAAAAATCAAATTACTTGTCAAAGCACCCCACGATCAACGTATTCAATAATAACGAGAACAATTCTAACACCGAATGGTCTCGTTCAAAGACCATCTTCAATTAAAACAAATGAGCAATTTCCATGTGGGGAAGCAAATATAGGTGAATCGGTTTTGCATAATAATAGACCCTGCTATGCTTCTGGAAGATACGGTCAAGCAGTGAGAGACAAAGCACCTTGTACTATAGGCCGTTCCAATAGAAACATGAGAAAATCGCAGCGCAGCATAACCGCAACTGATTCCAGTTTGGTACCGAATGTGAAGATTTCACATTTTCCAAGCAACCATCCCGTTAATACTCAGAGCGCTACAACACCACGATCGAACAATCAAAACACCAAAGAACTTTCAGATTCTGAAGGAGTAATCATTACGGATATGGACAAATCACAGATCGAACTGATGGATGGTATTAGTGACATTAGCTATGCAGATTCAAATGATAGATTCCAATTTTCTAGATTAAAAGCTTCACACACCGTAAATTCTACTTCACAAGGCAACGAAGATGTAGTGCCTGAATTTTCCGATCAGGATGAAGACGTGGAGATGTTTGAGAGCAAAAAGGAAAAGAATACACGTCCGAAATCCGTGAAATATGAAAAGTTGACAGCTAAAGCGAAAAATGTAGATGAATCGGAAGAAAAAGTTAAGGAGGGAGATATTCTTGAACCGGGAGACAGAATTCTTGGCAAAGATGGTTATACGATTTTGGACGGATTTAGGGGCAGAGTAGTATCGGTGACTGGTCAAGTCGGAAAAATAAGAGCAGAAACTACTAAAAACAAACCGAACCTAATGAAAACAAATTCGAATACGAACAACTCAAATTCCGGACAATTCAGGTACTCTTCGGAACTTGGAAGGTATGTCAAAGACGATGGAAACTTTTCAAAATGCGACGGTGAAGTGACATTCACCTGTACAGAGTTCTTAGGATCGAATGGAAGAGCCAAAATTTGCAAACCAAACCCAAGGAGAAATCCAGATGGATCTCCGTGTTAACGCCAAATTGTATTTCAGATTTTAGTTAGTCTTAATTTAACATGGTAAATAGCGAAATAGTACAGTTAACCACAAAAAACTAAGTTTTCGCAATGACTAATGAAAAGAACCTTAAGTACCTTTTTATGACCCATCAGTCCTTCTGCTCTTGTAGCCGGGAATTACATAAATCTAAAAACTGCTTGTATTTTCTTCTTTTATTTTTGATAGATTATTCTGTCCAGTCTGATATTTTTATTTTATCTTTGTGCGGCCTCAAAGTCAGAGGAGAAAAGTCCTCAAACTACACCTTTAAAATGAAAATAATAATTTATTAAACAATTGCATTATAGTATTAAATACTGCAGGTCAGGTTTTTGATTCATTCATAAAATACAATTCTATTTAGGAGAAAAACCTTAAGGGTTGAATTTTGCAATATTTTCTTACTGTACACGTCTATCTTAATAAAAAATATTAATATTTGATAACTAAATTATTGGAAAACCGTTATCTTTTTAAGGTTTCTGTACATTTTTCAACAATTTATTTAAATTGAATGAAAAAATATATTCATACAGTATATAATAACATTTAATCTCTGCAATTAGTAGCTCTTATTTTATTTGTCCATTCTCATGTCAAGATGGAAAATGAAATTCCGTAATATTGTTCATCGATTAAAGCTTGTATCTTCAATTTTCAATTACAAAAAAAGCTAAACTGCTTACGAAATTTCTCTTTAGCAAAATAACCTAAGAAAATGATAATTTGTTATTACTTTATTTATGTAATAATTCACACTTGTTTAAATTAATATCTAACAAATAAATAAAGCATTTATTAATATGATCTACATATATACATCATATATATCTATAATAAAACAATATATCATAATTCCGCATATATGAAAATAATTTTGATGTAAAAACCCAACTGTGATGCAATTCATCTAGAATCTTCATGAATGATTATATGATTTGTGAAATGAGATAAAAGTATAAAAGCAAACCTATTATTCATGGATAATGATTTAAACATGTTTTAGGAATCACATTAGGAAAAAAAATAATAAGTTTATAAAATTATTTAAAAAGATAATACCAAATAAATAAAACGCCACATCCCAAACCATAAAATGACAAGAATTAGATCTTTCAATACTGGTACTTAGTTTTTAAACTAATGAAATTAACATTTTAAATAACAAAATAATTATATCGTGAATAATAATAATAAAATAATATCTTATTATTAATGAAAATTCAAAATAAAATATAAAAAAGGGAGCGAAAGCAAATTCAAATTTTAATTTTTTTAATTTAGTTTTCATATTGTCAGTCGAGTCAAAATCTTAAATTATCTTCTACTGAAAATTATAGATAAAATATTCACGAATAATAAATAAAAATTCTCTGAAACCCGAGTGAACAAAAATTGTCAGAACAAATATATGATCAAAGCAACAAAACGATTTGGATATGTATGTAAATCCAATAATATTTATGAAAGTACGATGAATATAATAAATGAAAACCCGTTTTATGATGAAAATTAAAATGATAATTAATCACGCACAAAATGTGAATGTTTGATGATGAATAAATAAATAAACTACAATTTGATTAGAGAATAATTCAAAAAATTATTAGGCGACTTTTTTATTAAAAACTATTTCGAAATCAAATTTATGCACACACACAAACATACGCTTACACTCGTGCGCGCGCTCACACACGCACACCCACACACACTTATTTAAATACTTTTAAATTTATTCCTTTGTCATTATAAAATATAATTTTAAAAATTAATTTCTTATGTTTTAATTTGTATATTATTATTATCTAAAGATTTCTAATAATCTTTTTTTTTCAAATTTTTAACTGAATAATGTTAATTATTTAAAAAAGGAACATTTATTTAATAATTTACTAATATGATAAAAACTTTTGTCAAATATATGATAAGTATAAGTATGACATACTCTACAACCAATTTAAAAAACCGGCACAATATTCAGTCTCAAATGAACTAGTGAAATAACGTTTTAAGAATGAAATAGAAGAAAAATTTGAAATAAGTTTGAGCACGTCTTTCGGGAACAAATTTCTATCTCAATTTCTTTCTTTAAAAAATGCATTAAAAAGTTTGTATTATAAAGTTTTGCAAATCAAACGCCATAACAATAAAACAAATAATTCAAATACTTATTTTTTAAGACTAATTCTCCTTGACAAGACGATCGCAGCAAGCCGAATAAGTTTCCAAATTCTTCTGTATCCGAAACTTCATTCAATATCTGTTTTCATTATTTCAGATGCAAGCATTAAATCATTAAAATTCAATCTTTTATTCTTTGCTAAAATTAATAAAACCATCAATATCCAATGAGATTGAAATTACATATCTAAACGAGAAGTTTCATATTAAAATCAATATTTTTCTTAAAAAAAAAGGGATAAAGTTCTGTTCCTCAATTAGATAAATAATATGGTTAAAAAAATATCAATAAAATTATGATAATTTTTAAAACTAACAAATACTGATTATGATTCTGGAAACTTTTGCTTAAAAGATTATGTGAAGATTTAATTAAATTATTTCTTGAGGTAGACTAGAAGTATAAATTTTTTATCATCCATGGTACCTGACCAATAACCCGCATTTTTCTTCGAGAACCGTCTGATTGTAAACTAATAGTTAATATTCATTAACATCTTCATCGCTCAATCCAATATCTTCATTCGTGATGGGAGACTGTTTTCTATGGGACAAAAGAGTTGATGAACTGTTGTTTCTCAATCTGCATAGAAAAATGGAGAAAAAAAACTCAAGAAATTTTAAATGAATTAGAAAATTTAAAAATCAATAGTGTTTTAAATTGAAATAAGCAAGATTTTAAGCTATCGTACAATTAATTAAATTAAATATGACCAAATTTTGATTATGATATAGAACTGCAAATAAAATATTTTATTCTGAATCATGTATGCATGAATCTTAATAATTACCGCGTGTAAACGTGTTCAAGTTGCATCTGCAAACTTTCTACTTGTTCTTGTAATTCATCATTTGTTCTTTGCAGTTTTCTAAAAAAAAAAAAATGTAAAATTAATTTTAAAATTTTTAAAGTCTGGGATACAAAAAAAAATATGAATTACTCAACGGTTTTCTACGTCAAAAATTTGCGCCAAAGAATTAAACTGATTTTTTAAATGTACTTAAACGAAGATTATCTGAAATGCCTAACCTTATATTATTTGAGGCGCTATCTACTTCGTCTTCTGCAACGGCCAATTCCCTTTTCAATTCTTCCACTCTTACTCTTAATCTTTTAACTTCAGTTTCATATTGTTCTGCCCGTCTAATAGCGTGAGCCGATTCCGTCATTTTATCTTGCAAAACTTTTTTCAGTTTACTGTGAGAGTGCTTAAGCTCCACCAATTCTTTATTTTTGTCTGAAAGTTCCTGCTGTAAAGTTTTTAATTCTGTGTCGGAAGAGGCTTGAGGATGTCCTTTACGCTCCAAGCGCTCTTGCAAATCTCTCACTTCGGCTCTAAGTTTTTTGTTATCCCTTTCTAGGCTTAATTTTTCGGTTTCCAATCTTTCGCGCTTACCCCATTCTGAAGCATTTTCTGCTTGCAGTTTTTCCAACTATATTATAAAAAAATTATATCAATATTCACGGAAATTTACATTACAGATTGCCTTTGACAAAAAAAATAAATAAATAAGTAAAATCTGAATTTTTTTAAATAAAAATACAGCACTGTTACCTCTGCCCTTAAATCTGCCATTCTACGATCGATGCTTTCTCTGCTATTTGTTTCATCTTGTAAATCAGACTGTATCTGCTGAATTGTATCCCTGTGCTGATCTTGCAGAGAAAGTAATTCCCTAACAGTGTCTTGCTTAGCCAGTTTAAGATCTTCACATCGATCTTTCGTTTCTTGCAATTCGGTATGGAGTCTTTCGATTGTTTTATGTAATGTTGTCTTTTCTTCTCTTTCTGCTTGAATTGTTTTCGTTGCTTCTTCTAACCTAAGTTGAAGCATTGATAACTTTTGAAGAACATATTCTTCATCATACAATAGCATTTCATCTTTCAAATCTAGCAACCTAAAAGTTTGTCATTTATTCTATAATGTTATTATTCAGATACAAGGGAAAATGTTTTGAAAGTGACAAGACTCAAACATTAGGAAAACAAAAGCTGAGCCTATGTTAATGATAAATAAGGAAATTGCATGATGCGTTTTTTCCAAACAAAGCTACCTGTGTTCTTTCCTTTCAAGATTGCTGTCAGGTGATGATCGCGCATCACATGTAGGCGACGAATTCTCTATTGCAGATGATTTTAAAGAATTCTTTTCCTCACTATCTGCCTTATGCTCTGAGTTTGTACTTGTTGAAGCTTTATCTGCTTCTGAAGTTGATTTAAACACGTCAAATGAGTATATTTCGTCATTGACATTATTTTCTATTTTTGGTAATTCAGACCTATCACTGATTTCTAGAGCTTCTAAAATTTTCTGATCCCACTGACCAGCATGTTTAACAAAAAGAGCATGAATTTTTTCCATTTCTTTTTTAAGTTCTTCATTTTGAGCTTCGAGTTCAATTTTTTCCCGCCTAAATGAATTTGAATCTTTCACGGCTATTTCTAGTTTCGTTCTCAGTACTTTAATTTCTTCCCTGGCCTTATTTCTCTCATTTCGCACTTTACTCCATTTTTCACGCCAATTTGCGGTACAATCCGACCACCATCTCATTGTTTTCTCCATCTGGGCGGCCCTAGCACGAGCTTCTTCAAGCTCACGCTGTCGCAACGCCTCTTTGGCCTCCCATTCGGCATCTCCAAAACGACCAACTGTCATCGCAGATGTTTCATGATCAATTCCACTGGGTCTGTTATGGCGACGCAGAGATAATCCACCAGAAATGCTTTGCGCCATTTAGATTTTATTAAAGGAATATTCTAATATAAAAAAAAACATTTTAGAATCTAACTTTTAAATATGTCACAAATTTTTGAAGTGTGAGTTCTTGACCCTGGCAAAAAATTAATTAATTATAAACCTTTTAAGTAACTCACTTTTTTATATTAAAAATTGAAAAAGCATTTGATATTTGTGAATCAATTTTTGAAATTTGAAGATAGCTCTTACTGGACTCCTTTTGTATGGAAAATTCTTGGCTGAATAATTGGCAGAGAAAAATTAAAAATGAAATCTCATAAACAAAATCTGAAAATAAAAATAGTTACTCATTTTAAAATTAGAAACAAATTACTGTGTAAATTTAAAAATAAAATTTAAAAGTTTTTATT
>JAOWBB010006845.1:0-16964 GCA_028565995.1 Ricinus marginatus
CATTAGTAAAATAATTCAGTTTGTGATTTAAACAAAAATTAATGAATTGAATGTATAAATGAATGAATGAAAAAAACTTGTGTGAGTATTTAACCGAAGTGCAATGGCAGATGATGACCGAGTAACATGCAAAAGTTCACGGGAGGGAGTTGCTACAACGCATGCTGCTCAGCCGGAGCAGAAGAAACTTAAAGTCGAGAGAGAAGTATTAGCTGTTACCATCGTTCGTGCTTGCATGCACAGTTTGCATTTCAAGAGCGGGTCTGGAAGAAAGATTCGAGACGAAAAAGAAGAGTTGGGCAAAAGGGTATTAGTACCCCGTGGAACATTCTCCGCGGTTAAGAAGAACGGCGGCCCGTTGGAGACCTTTCCGCTCCGCCACCAAAAGAACACCAACTATTTTGTGTTATAGAGAAAGGATAGAGAGAAAGGCTATATATTCTCATCTTCTACCTCTCCTGTCTCTTCGACCTGGGTGATGTTCGTCTTAACTCCGAGAGGCCAATCAATGTGTAAATTGTCTTTATTCAGTTGCAATAAGAAGACGATCAATATGAACAACGCGTTGAACATGAAGAATGCGAAAACGGATTTGTTTCGCAGTTCTATCAGGTCCTTCGCTATTCTCGCCTGGAATGCGCGCCGCAAAAAAAAAGAAAAAGAAAAAGAAAATGATATTAATGATCCGTGTGCGATGAGATGTCGATTCGGGGATTTTACCTCTTGGGACACGGTATCGTAGCTGATGTTCGTCTTGACCCCGAACGGCCAGTCCACGTGGAGATGGTCCTTGTTCAGCTGCAGCAAGAACACTATCAAGACGAACAACGCATTGATCATAAAGAACCCCATAACGGACTTGTCCCGCAGTTCTTTTAATTCACGGGAGATTTTAGCCTACATTATCATTTTGCAAAACAAATAATTACATTAAAATAACTCGCTTTTTCGCGGACGTGATTGATATGCTGAAACTTAAAAATTTATTTATCAAGAAGCGAGAGAAAAAAAAAAAAAAAAAGGGAAAGAAAATCTTCTCCAGTCTTGCCGCTGCTGGATTTCCCTTGAGCATCGTTTCAAGAACCGATTTTCGGGTCAATTTTTTCACCTTTTCATCCTTGTCCTCGTCTATCGGATACAGATACTTCTCCAGGAGCTCTTGCCAGAATTTTATTTCCGCCGTTGACAAAAAGTCGACTTCTCCCTTCTTCAAAGCCTTGTCCTCTATCCAGTAGGGGTTCATGAGATCGTCTCTTTCGTGTTTTGGCTCTGGAAAGGAATTTGCAGCGGACAATAAAAAAAAATATCTCGTTCCAGATGTACCAACAAAAAAAAAAAAAATAAAAACCGTGGAAGTACGATTCTTAAATTCATTGTCGAGAGATAATTTGCGAATTCCATTAACTTAAAGTTAGGTTAGTTAAAGTGTTTCACGCTGGAAGCTCGCGCCCAGGTGAAGGACTTTTAAGTCCAGCCAACCTGTAGAAACCGTTTCGGTGTCATCTTCCCTTTCCTGGTCTTCTTCTGGTGCCTCATGGTGAGAATGTAAATGGTGCTCCTTACTACCGGTTGAGGTAGTTCGGCGTCTGTGCTGTATTGCCGCATGCGGATCAACTTGCCTAAAAAAATTCAGACTTTGCTATTTGGGGAGTTATAGATGTCTTTACGGTAAGAGCCAGATTGAAACTTAAGTTAATGTATCTTCCTAATTTACAATCTTGGATTTTTGCAGGTTATTTTGTTCATATTTTATCTGGGAGACGCAGCCACGTATTGTTCTTTGGGCGTTCCGTAAGTATTTACGTATTAAGATGCTGGGTAAATGTATTCATTAGAAGATCGAGAATAGGCTGGTCTCCAGAAAAGCAGTACCTGAAATGGAGAGTATCGCTGAAGAGTCTCACTTCGGCATTTTCTTTAGAGACCTTTTTTACTTTTGAATGTACCTATAACCCATGAATATCTTTCCAGCAGTTTTCCCCCAGTTCAACCCACAATTTTCACCTCATTCTTTCTTTCCTTCTCTTCTCGATTTCTCCATCGTCAACATGTAATCGCTGCGTATGCCGGATACGCTGGCGAAACTTCGAAATACCCAAAAAAACAATATGCGGTTCGTATATTCTTATTAGTTTAACTATTTTTAGCTACCTTTCTATGTTCTCTATTCGCTTCTGTACCCCCTCAAGCGACTCTGCTATTCTTAGTAGTTGCTCCTTCTCGTCGATAGTTTTCGGATGGGTGCAGAACATGCACTTGAACAAACCCGCGAAGGAAAGCTCGATCGAACCTTCCTCGTTATTTTCGCCGGCGCTTTTCCCTTGCAAGAAACCCAACAGTGACTTCTGCCTCGCTTTGCGCTTCGCTTCCTCCGCGGCCTTTCTTTCCTCTTCCAGCTCCTGTAAACACTCAAACAGTCGCTGACGTATTCATTGAATCGCCGCCGATGTTTCGGTTCGGAGAGATGCGGCACGTACCTTCTTTGTCTTTTTAGTTTGAACTTCCCGCGTGCCCCACGTTACCACGTTCAAATTGACGATCGAGTACAGAATGAGCAAAAGATACATGGACGGAATCGACAGTAAATAGATCAAGCCGGGGACGATGCACCAAAATTCTTGGGGATGAAGACAGGCCGCTATGAAAAAGGATCCCGATAGGGCTATTAAGAAAATAGCTGAGGGTGACCCGATGCCGTCCTCGCCCAGCTGAAGAGCTGTACCTACAATAACCGCCATCATCACAAGGGCGTAGCCGGTTGACAAAATCTGGGCGACTATGAGCTGAAACGGCAAAATACATTTTTTAATATGGATGACATGGGAGAACGTCAATAATTGTGAATAAAGCAATGAAAGTAATATTTACCTGCACAGGTCCTTTAAATAAGAAGCACACAGCCATGAAAATTAAAATGGGTATTATATTGTAATAGAACGAAGTCCAGTTGTCTATTTTGAAAGCTGCGACGAAAGCTCCTACCAACATAAGAAATATAGTTCCTGGACCCAAAATTGTACCACCCATCAACATCATCTAAAGGACAGATTATTAATTAACTTTTCAGAACGATTTGATTCTGAGCATCATCCGTTATGTGACAACGCCTTTACCTGGTAAGCTATGTAAGGCAGCGAGATATTGTCGTTAATTTTAATTGTTCTCTTGTAATCCATCAGTAAATCCATAATATTCGCCATTGTGGACGGTACCCACCGACGCCGCTGAGTATAGAATTCGTTGAAACTTTCTGGGCAGTGAGTATAGGCATCACTGGCAGCGGAATACTCTACGCGGTATCCCCTTTGCAAGAGCAACGTGCAGAGCCATCGGTCCTCGCCTGCAGGAAGATGGGAAAAGACGGTTCGAAAACGAATGACGACGGTAAAACAAGTTATTTTGTTCAGCATTTTTGCATACCTTGATCGTATTGAACGTAATGTCTGGCCTCTTCCGATTTGGTGGTGTACTTTCTCATGACGTTGTCGTCCATGAGCGCTTTACCTCGAAAGAGTGAAAAGCAACCGGGACTGCAAAGCACGCAACCAATCATGTGTTCGGTGGCTTTTTGCAGCCAGTGACCAATGGCATATTCAAACATTTGATACCACACCATGGGACCTGAAATTATGATTGAGATTAACCCAAGTTCTGTATGATAGCGATCAAATAAAAACCAAATTTAAGCTTTAAACGCGTGTTATTTACGCTGTTGTAATGTTAAAATTTCCAAAAGACGCTGTTTAAAATGTTTTATTTCAGATGCTACGTATCAGTGGATTTGCACAATTTTGTGCGTTGAATTTCGTATTAGACAGAAACTGTGTACGAAAATAAAAGGCAACACACCCGATCCGACAGGATGAATACGTCCACAGGCTGCACCCAAATTGCGATTCTTCTTCATCAAATCTACCAAAAGCTGCACTGCCTGAGGTTGGAAATCAATGTCGCCGTCAAGGGTCAGCAGATAAGTGTTGTCTGCCATCACTTCTTTCCGGTCGACAGAAATTGGCAGTTCCATCAGTCTGTGTCCCAGCAGATAGTACATGTACATGACCTGGCTCCAACGCTTCCTGTGTCTGATCTTCGATTTATCCTTTAGATGGGCATACATCTTCGTCTTTCCCGGCAGCGTCCACACCAGTCGTCCACCGTACGGTGCGGGATACTTTTTCGGAGGTTTTACGCGTATATTGTTCGTCTGATGGACAGCCTGAGCCGCTTCATCCATAGTCGCGACCAACATTTTGACGAATCGATTCACCACGACATTTTCCGTTTGTTCATCTTCGATCTCGAAAGCGTCATCGAAGAAAATATGAGCTGAAAACGCGAATAAGCGTTTGAAGTATTTGCAGACGCTGAAAAAGTTCTTGTTTCCATGTACCATTCTTACTTTCAAATTCGTAGTAATTCTGATCGACCACCCGCAGATATTTCTGGGCCACTCTTCTGGCGCATTGATCCTCGTCCAGCCTTAAGATGGACTTTAACATTTCCATCATTTCCTCCTTCGTTTCGTGCCACATCGTCGCGCACGCGAAAATTCTGGTAATGTGATCGGAGGATTTGACATTTGATTTTGGAGCCGAAGAACTTCCGTCTGTCTGCACGGATATCGTCTCATAATGTTCGTCTCCCTTTTCCAACTCGGCTAATTCCTTAAATTCGAAGCAATTTTAGTTTCCGCTTAAATGAAATCGTTTTTTTTTTTTTTGAAAGTACCTGCAGTAATTCTGCAAGACCACTCACGCATTGCACCCACCTCAGTTTTCACGTCTGCCTCATCGTCCCTCCTCCTATTCATGCCCAAAGATTGATCTATTAAAATAGATGAATACATCGGAGTAACAAAGAGTTTCTCCGTAGTTGCAAGTCTCTCGCATTTCGGAGTCCATATGTGGAGAGTGATCCAAGTCTGCGACAGAAGCCAGAGAATCCAAATCCAACCGTGCTGAAAATTAAATTCGGAAATCCTTATCCGGTTACGAATGGCGGGGATGCCGTCGAGACCACTTTTTAATAAGTCCAAATATTTTTACCCTTTTGAAGATGAATTCGTCGAGGTAGTAGGCGGGAGGGGACTCAAAGAAGAGGTAGTCGGGCAGGAATCCCTGATAGAAACAAGGATCTTCATTGCGCAGCCCACATGCAGCGATTAGCAAAGAAATGGCAACGGGAATGGTTAAATTTACGGGAAACGCATAGCTGAAACCCTGGATTAAAATTTTACAAGCAAACTTCCCTGAAAATTATAAAATAAATATAATAAAAAGCAGTTCCACTAATAAGCCGGAGAAAAGTCCCTGGGGGCCGAGCCGGAACGTACCGAACACGTAGCAAAGATAAGCGGCATGGACGTGTATAAGGAGAATGTAGATTGCCGCATGGTAAGAAGCTTCCACGTCCCTGGTGTCTCCGGTCAGCGGCAAGTCCCTTATATCCGGAAGAGTCCCGGATTGGGTTTTAACCTAAAACGGTTAGAAATTTTAATCAGTCGCAATGGGACGCTTTGGCGAACGGAATTTTGACCGTTTAACACCTGAAAAAACGTCACCTCGGAGACGGTTATTTTATGCGGCTGAAGCGAAGATGAAATAAGGGAGAAGAAGTTGGAGACGCTCTCTCCTTTCATGAAGATAATAAGAATGGTCGAGCCAAAGAAAAAGAGAATTTTCCATACAGAAACAATGGCATAGGTCGAATATCGCGTCCTCTTCACAAGCTCCTCTTTCACGGATCCCAGGTACTTCATAACACCTGTATAATGAAACGGAAGAGATGCAACGGTTAATGAAATGGCTGAGATTATTTATTCTCACTAAGAGCTCTGTTATAATGCATGCAAGAGTTAACGCTTATACGAGAGACGCATTTTACAGCAGTCACTTCAAACGATAATTAAGTTATTATAAATGATTATTCGTTAATGTGTATGTTCAAAAATTACACTAAAACCGAAGTATAACGTAAGATAAAGGGAGATTTAGTTATCCAATCTTGAAAGAATGTATTTTCTGCAGTAAGAAAAGGAATTTAAACACATAATTTTTTTCAATATTGAAATAAATATTCGCTATAAAAAAAATTTACCCATTAACTGAATTTAAGTTATAACCGCAACGCCATTAACGTGACACTCTGACGCTAAGACGAAGTACGACTTTTAAAAGTATATTACTCCTTTAATCTATGTCATGAGTGACTTTTTCGGTTCATTAATAGTGCATGAGTCGCACGAGATGAATTCCGATCGGCGGACCAAATTCAACTACATTTTAACAGTTGTGAAACTTTTTAAATTCATTAACGGAATAAGAGCGAGTAAGGATTCCCCGTGGAAGTGAACTTGATGCAAGCGTAGATAGTGCACAATCGACAAGGAATCGAACGTCGGCATCAGCAGCTCGGCAGAATTTTCATTGGAGATGCAAAAACGAGTAAATGAAGTGATGCCGACCGCAAATCAAAGAGTTTTACTGCCGAAACTGATTTCGATTGTTCTATTCGAAAGGTGAACCAAAAAGCTATTAAGAATTTCACATTGGTGCGAGTTCTTGAACAATCGCTCCCCGCATTGCTGTACAACAAAGTGATTGCTAATGTCAATTCATTGCTTAATTAATTTAAATAAGGTGAGACCCAGTTAGCCGCGAGTTGGGAAATTTGTCGCTAGAAATTCGGTTGAAGAAACGTTCGCTTACCCAACCTAGATTGCTTTGTGGTGTAATTTTCCCACCAGCCAAAAGAAGTCAAAACCACTGCAATGGGTATTACCCACAGTCTCGGCCTCGAGCCGCCATCCAAGATGGGCCACAGGATCAGCCCCGTCGCTTGAGCTGTTATAGCCATTAAATCTACGATGGACTTCACGAACCTTTTCGGTTCCTTGTTGTTACGCGATAATATCCCTGAAAAATAATTTCGAAAAATGAATTCCCGATAAAAGAAAAAATTCGAACCGAGGGATCGCAAGGAAAGGAAAAATCACCTAGGATGCCCGGAACGAGGCAGACGCAGTTGGTGAGCATGGCTCCTCGAACGACGTCTATCTCCGGAAGCACCACAAAGACTAGAAGAGCAACTCCGAAGGTGTGGAGCGATTCCATGAAGGTGACCAACAGCAAACTCGAAAATTTTGGCCTCGTGGACGATTTGAAGAAGCAGATCCTGAGAGAGCGAATGAGGGTACCCAGCTCCGGTACGGCAAAAGCTATGACAAGAGCCCACATCCAAGCCACCCTCTCGACTTCGGGAAGGGATACCACAAATTGCATATCTCTGCCTGCGACGGATATTAAAATTCGGTAAAAAAAAACAGCGCTTCCAACGTCGCACGCTTTGTTGCAAGAGGAAATGAATATGAGCAAACCTAAGGACCACCGGGACCTCGAATTACACGGAGGATATCAGCCTTCGGACGTAACTGATACTCACTTAATTTCTTATTGCAATAGGTCAGAACCCTGTCCTCCCTGAGCTGCGATGTCATCAGGAGGAGAGTTCCCTTGGCGATAACTCCGGACACCAACACTATGATGAACGTGATCAAATACGCGAACACTTTGAGCACTTGCATGGTCAATTCCAGACACTCCTGGTTGGCCATGGAGCCGCTGTCGATCTTCGGCGGAGGATTCCTGAAGACGTCCCATCCTCTGGTGCTTTCGGTGGATGCCTTTTGACTGAAACGGAAAAAAAAAAAAATGGAAATGATCGGCAAGGTTTTCAGAAGCGGCCGGAATTCTCGAAGGCAGCAGAACAATGCGAAATCGTGAGAAATTATGAAATTTTTCAAGAACGGCGGATTCACAACCAGAAGTAGCAGAAAGAAGAAACGAATCTCGTTGCATAATGTAGAAGTGGAACTCTCCACCCGCCGACTGAGTTTCCAGCTTCGTTTAACGCGGGAAAAAGAAATCGACACAGTTTCGGCCTTGGGGGAGAGCGCAGAACCGGAGAGCAAACCTGGATATCATGATCTGGGAAACAGTTTCATGCAGGAATCACGAAGTCGGAAAAAAAAAAAATAAAGCGGAAACGAAGAAAGTCAAAATTCGTGAAATGAAAATGCGCAGGGCGATTTCATCTGACGGATACTTTTAACGTGGAAATAACCGTAGTTTGACGTTGAGGTGGCCAGAATTAGAGGTGAAAGCAAGAAGTCGAGGGAAACAGAAACAATTGTTTCGCGCATTAGCCTTGTAGTGGGAGCAAAACCAAGGCTGCCAACTTGTTTCCGATAAAACCACCCATTGTGGTTTATTGTTGCGAGTCTTGAGAACGGGCATTAGTTTTCCGTCCCGTAAAAGAAACCTATACGTTCGCGGTGGCCTGCTGGGAAAAGCGCGAAGGCAAATGTGAGGCCAAAATCGACATATGCCGAATACCTGAACCACGCCCTTTCAAGTCGTTCGAATGCGTTGTGCAAACCAGCCTTGGGCAGAGGACGGTCTGGCGGGTTCGACACGCCACTGCACTGGAAATCGCAGGTCAGAAACGGCGGGTCCGATGACCGAATTCGGCAACCCAATCCAGGTAGTCGCCGGTAAGGAGATTTGCATATCGCAAATGTAACCGACGGGCCTTGGGGTATTGTTCGCCCACGACGATTCGCACCTTAGATTTTGGTATGGAAATGTTTGATCGGATGACTCCCGCTCGTGTTTCTTGTTGCCCGCCAGTCCATCCTCGACGACTTCTGCAATTCCCGTCACGCTCTCAAGTTCAGGCAAATATCTAATATACATGTGATTTAGAAGGCAGATCTGTTAACTCCCTTCTGTCACCTATTTCCCTTTTCCGACCACATACGGGCGATGATCTCGCGGGATCTTTTTCAGGATTCTTCGTTTCTTGTCCCGTTGCAACTTCAGAGAGTGATCGGATGAAGTCGCGGCTATTTTGGATGCTTTGTAGGTGGTTTTCCTCGGCAACTTTGGACCGCTCAAGAAAAATTTTTCCCCGGCATTTCCCTCTCTCCACGGCTTCCGGCAAAATTTTAAGTGACGATTTTAATCGTCATAAGTCGGGAATGCATTTAATCTTCGAGTGAAACGTAAACATGATGCTTCGCGAACTCTTCTGCTTCCTGCCAGTCGAGTTCTCGCAAGCGAAACGTCTCTTCCATGCCTTCGAACGGTCGACTTTAACCTCGGATGCGATAGAAGATTCGAATTGACCAGAAATTAGGCTCGAATCGCGGCAAGAAACTTACCTTCCGCCGTAGATGTCTTGATTCAAAGGGGTCCCCTCGTCGTCCTCCGAAAAATCATCCTCCGAGGCGTCGCGACGCCCCTGAGCCTGGGGCCGTGCCATCCTGAGCGAAGAGAAAATCAGATAATTAGTATAATGAACGAGCTCCGGGACGAAGAAGGGGATCTCGGCGGCAGCGCTCGAGAAGGCAGGCTCTCGGCAAATTCCGCCGTTGCCTCCCGATACCCTTGTTTTACGGGGTCCCAAGAGTTTGCTACCGGCAGCTCGTGTGACCGATTCGCTTTCACATTTGAAATATAATGAATGATTTGACCGATCGGATGCTCCCGAACGATGTAATAAACCGAGCATTGTCCAGAGCCCAAATAAGGTCCGGCTACGCGAAATTACAACATCACTCCCGTAAATCGACGAAGAACAATCCACGGGAACAAAGACGAAGGAACAAGTCATCGCCATGAATTCGATTTGAGGTATGGTAATTAAAAATATCTTGATTCTGTGGGTTTATTACTGAATCCCACAGTACAGCAACTTCTGATCTGAATGAAATAATAATAATTCCTACGCAAAAGTGACACTTAATTAGCAAATCCTCATCGCAAGGTATGAACGTAAGAGTAGAACACGTAACATCATAGTTTTTAGTAGTATTAATATTATAATATATATTTTATATATATATATATATAAGGAACTGTATTCTTTTTTAGACAATACTTTTATAACTCATGATCAGTGATTCGTCAATGTATTTATTATCTTACTATTTTGAGTCCAATTGCTATGAAATTAAATAAAATTATATTTCGCAGCGCAACATTTCTTCCAGCACGGATTCAGTGTTTCCATTTGGACACCTTCACACGTTCACCGGTTGCAATCAGAAGGCAAGTTAAAGCGAGAACAGAAGATGTTGTAGTTATATTCTCGCCGAGCATTAGTTCTTCATTTTCACTTCGGTACTGACTGGAAATCAACAGGGCGTGGTTCTCTCTGGAGCGTTTCCTTGTTTCTCAGCATCTCTTCCGATATGTAGTAAAATGCACTTTCTACATTTCCAGATGCCAACAAAAATGTTGGGAGCAATTGTAAGTGATGCAAACCGTCATCGCTTCTTGTGTGTAGCCGATCCTGCAATCGTCGAACAGAAATGACAAAATACCAAATTCTGCTTGTGGAGACGACGTCAAAAATGAGACTTTTATTTCTTTTTATGATAAATACCATGATCTTTTGCTAATTGATCAAATATGCGAGAAAGTTCAAAAGTGTCCGACCGGTCAAGCAAGTGACATATGACATAAGAACAATGAATAATGAAAGTTAATTATAAATAACGTCTGTATCGTAAAGTGACAGATACATTGCCCTGTCGTTTACGGTCCATCGCACGGACAAAACTTTCGGCCTGCTCAAGACTAATTCCCTCTCAAACCGGTATCTTTTAAGGAAGACACACTTAGCCCCTCTGGAAATCCGAGTAAAATCTACGACTTTTAAGGCCAACCTGAAAAGGTTGGGTCCATTTGCACATACGTAAATTTGCATGCGCTACAAATAGTTTTCGTCTATTTGCTCCATCATAATCGTTGAGCAGGATGCAAACGGCGGTGCCAAAACGAAGAAAAGGTTGTCACCGATGAGAACCCAAAAGCTGCTGGCATTCACCGCAGTGAAATATCATCATTAGGTTAACCTGACAATTAAAACAATTTGAATTGGCGATGATTCAATCTAAAACACTGCTCGGCTGAAACCTTGACTACAGTTGCGGACTCCGTTGGTAAAATGCCATGCCTGAGAATGCCCTAACGGACATTTGCTATAATTGTATAAGATTATCTACGTCATTCTATATGTAATTCAACCACACCCAGGATTGTCAGTTACGGAGCAGCAAGGTCGGCATTTAGGTAGAAAATGTTTTCCTTTTCATGTCCGTTATTTGTAATGCTGAGAGCTGAGCGTAGTCGAAAATTCAGTGCATTCAAAACTTCCAGAATCAAAATTGTTTATTACCTCATGAAATTCCGAATGCCAAGAAAGATGAATATTATTTTCGCTTCCAGGAGATATCGTCGACGTTTTACGTGAACGGTGCAGATTCGGATATTTTATAAATATTTTCAAGTATCGGACAGTCAAAGCTTCTTTCAACTCTGAAAAGTTCAACTGAAACGTAATTGAATTTTGCTTTATGTGAGAACGTACACGCGTACTTACAAACACGTCATTAAGGTAACTCTCTATACATATGTATTTATATACAGATATCGTTATTTATTTAAACTATATATATAAATAACTGGATCAAGGAAAAAGTTCGTAAATTGAGTTTACCAATAAAAAACCATACTATTCAAAGAGTTAATTTTGTTACCTGCGGTCACAGACAAATAATATAATTCTCATTTTTCAATTATCCATTATCTGTTTATAGTATATTTCTTCTCCAATTTGAAGAGATTTTGTAGTGCAAATTGGATTCAGTTAATCACATGAGATTTTAAAAATCCTTGTTAACAGAAAATCTTCGGGGTCTTATTTAGCTGGGGAAGGTATTAATATCGCCGTATTTCCACGTTAAATTCAATAAA
Source organism: Ricinus marginatus (assembly GCA_028565995.1). Lineage (NCBI taxonomy): Eukaryota > Metazoa > Arthropoda > Insecta > Psocodea > Ricinidae > Ricinus > Ricinus marginatus. The sequence continues at coordinate 11,820 of JAOWBB010006845.1, forward strand.
CTGAAAGTTTTAAATTGAAATATAATAGTTAAACGATGCCTCAAAGCAACGAGATTTTTCTCCTTCTTGTTTGGTAAGTAGTTTACGACCGGTTAATGCAGTTTGAAATTTTGCTCAGCAACGGGCGTGGATCCAACGATTGGCCTCTGGTTTTGTTTGTACAATGGTGCTCATACAATGAAGGAAAATTTAATGGCTGTCCCCCGGCTAGATCTGTCGCAGAATTTTAAAATGGGCCGAGAAAAATGGTCATTTTCTTCTTTCCCGGAACGACGGTCGCACACGATGATGGAAAACGTTTAATGACACGAAATCCATTCTTGTCGCACGTTTTTAATGGTAACAACGTATGAACATGACATTGGGTAATCGCGAAGTAAAAGTCTGCAGCCGAAAAAAAATAAAAAACGTGATGGACGGGGACAATTGTCGATAATGAGGACAAGAAATTAAGTATTTCTTTGTCTGCATTTGTAAGAGGTGTCGGAAAATTTAGCAAATTGCGTTGTTTTTTTTCTCTCTCTCTCTCTACAGTTTTATCCATATCTCAATAACCTTCCAAAGATGTTAAAAGTTCTGACTACCAAAATCTAGTAAATATCATCGGATGTCTTATTCAAGGAAAATGGGTATTCAAATAGCCCGATCTGTAAAAGTTGGTTTTTTTCTTTTTTCTAAGGCTAATTAATTGGATCTTACGCCGGATGAGTTAATTTTGCTTATTGGGTTAAAAAATAATATGGATGCATCTGATTAGGTCAAGGCGGGATTTGGAAGAATTTTCATTGAAAAATTATTAAAGAGGCGGAGAAGTATAGGGGCACTGCATGAAAGATTAGGTAAAATCTCTGGAGTGGATGTTAAACATGCATGTTGCAGATCAAAAGGCGAAAACCAATAAACGAGTGCATAGGTGCTGCTTGCTAATGCACCGTCTTGCTAATGAAAAAATTATTGCGATAAGTACCGAAGAACATTTTTTTTTTAATGACATCTAAAATATAGTATTAGATAACACAAAATGCAGGAAAATAAACTATGTGCAAAAATATATAAATAAAAACGTTGAAAGTTATGAAAACCATAAAAACTCAAATCAGGTAGTAAAGGATGAAATCTCGTTTGAAAAATGGTGTTAATCACATAGCAAAAATAACATGTTCAAAGAAGGATATTTATAGTATATAATGTATGTTTAATGAACCGCAAGCTTTACGGCTAAATATCGTGTATGACGTGAAAAGATTTGTGAATTCATTATTTTATATTATATATTGAAATTTAATACTTTTTGCAGAAAACTGCTATTTTTATTATAAAAATATCTTTGCAGCGGGTGTGACTGAACATCCCGAGCCACAAAAGACACTCATTTAGGTAACCGCGGATTGAGATAAATTTCAATATATAAAAATGTTGAGATGCCGAACGAACCTTGACATTTCACCAAACCTCGAAAGTTGATTCGCATTTAGGCACTCGTAATAAATAACAGCAATGAGCTACATCAAGATTTTCTTGATCAAAAGGAAAAAAGTTAATAATTTTAATACAGTGCTGAAACTTTTCACCACATACTGGATAACGAATTAATTCTAAATTGTAAAAAAGGTCAATTTGTACAATAATCAAGTCGACCTAATGCATTCATTTAATGCCTTAAAGTATCTGAGATTGAAGTTCGAAAAGTTTGTATTTGTAGTTCTAGGCAAACGGGCGTTATTTAAAGGAAAATACCGCTGTGTGAACTGGCTCCTGAAGAAAGGCGAACGCCGCAATTGCAAAATATTAATTAGTATCACCACCACAAGAGTCTAATTGATAGATTAGTTTAGTTTAAGAAGGATTTATGAACACAGAATTTTATGTATTGCGATATTATTTTATTTTTGGTGATGCAAGAGCTCCAGCTTGGATTTATATTAAGTTGCGTTAATGTTACATCAACTCGTATCTCGCTCTACGACCAAATAATATTCCAGGCGGGTTTCTCAATTCGCCTGAGAAGCTGCTTCATCATGAGCTTTAATATTCGAAAATTCCCAATTTAGCATTAACGACCATTACCGGCCGCACGTGTAGCAATGTCCCATTACCTGGCCACGTCCATGTGAAGTATTATAAATGCCGTCCGAGCAGATTCGAACGCAGTCGGATTTATTTACACATTAAACGAATAAATTCGCCGTTTGCTTAGGCGTGGTGGCGAGCCACGGGGATGTCGAGATTAAAAAAGAATGCAAAAGCGGCAAAAAGAAGCCGCGTCGATCGGTCGCCGAGGGCAGTTTCGGCACATCGGTTTTCCTACTGAAAAACGACATTTCAAAAAGCATTCGTTCCCAGCATCAGTACTTATCATATCCGAGAAGAATGAAGATCCTCATAGGAGGAGAATTAGGAAATCACTTTCAAGACCAACAACTTATGGAAATATCAAACGATGACTAACATCAAGCGTTATGAAACACCTCCGCTCTTAATAAAAAAAAAAAAAAAAAAATATTTAAATCCGTGAAACAACCAAACTGAATCATACAAAAGAACATGCCGAACGTGACACATTTCGGGAGACACCCAGATGCAGCAGGAAGGCTCCTCTCAGACAGAAAGGATCCCAAATGCGAATGTCGATTGACTTGTTAATGGTGGATCAGAGAAAACTCGCTTCGGTTCTTTTATTATCCCAGGAAGTAATTGCGACGAAGCCTTCGCCGATATCCCCTTTCCCATCTGGTCATACATAACAATGAAAATTCTTCCTCGGGGGTGATGCCCCCTGGTGTAGAATGTCCGTCATGAATGTTTCCTTTTATCAGGGGTTTAACGCTGGAAGAAGAAAATACGTAAAATTTACAAATGTGCATTTTGTTATAATTTATCGCCCCGCGCTGAAAAGGCTCAACGCTGGGTCACCCGCGACGAAGATGGACCTCTGAGGTTCTGCATCCAGCATGCGATCGGGGGCATGCGAAAACGGACACATTATAATTAGCTATAAATTTCGGTCAATACATTATTTCCCTGATGGAAATATGGAGAAATAAAAAAGAAAAAATTCGCACGCTAAGGTTTACAACACGAGATGGAAAAATGTTCGAATTCTATTTTTAACAGAAACAATATTAATGGTAACATGCACGCATTGATGTTGCGGCACTTTGCATTACGCGGAGTTAACCGAATCTTCCTTTGCGATAAGGATCCTGGATAAGATATCAGAAGCGATTGTCTGTTCTATACGAATTTCCTGAACTGCTCTTATTTGACGTAAATGCTTCTCATTTGACACATATGCCTCGGATTGGTCGTCACGCCCGTCGTGATGAAGCTTCAAGTATCCGAGATGGCCTCAAGATATTTCATCATAGTCACCGGCCCGGAACGATAGTGTGAAAACCAAGAAGGTTATTTATATTGAATGCAGATTCATCAGTTAGCCCTGAGGTCCAGCTATTTTAGGTATAACTGGCTGCGGACTATCTCTTCTGGCACAACAAACGCGGGGAATTAGCAACAGGAAAGGGAGAAAAGGACCGTCAGCCTTTCAGGCTCGATCGGCGAACGCAAAAACCAACTAATACACATCGGAAGTCTTTCGCTTAATTCATGCAAATGTAAAATTTTATTGTTTTTCGCATAGTTTGGAAGCCTAAACGCAGATAATAAATAGATACCGGTGTACAGTACGGGTATCTTGGGTGGTAGGTATTAGTCATTAATTTTTGGTAATTTTGAGGAGAGTCCCATTAACCAATCCATTATGACATTGCGTGAAGGTTAGGTTTTGTTCAATCATTCATCGAGGAAAAAAAATTATGTATTTATCGGGCAAGAAAATTACTCTTCGCAATTTTTTTAAGGACGCTGAAAAAAAAAAAATGTTAATGTTAGCCATAAGCGAAATCCTCACGGGAGTAAATATCGAGGTGGATGCTCACAGTTCGGATTACATTAAACAAGTGTCCAACCACTTACAGGGATGCAATGGAAAGTCTGTCAAATTGTAACGGCGCGATGGAAAGACTTGGTCTTCGCCGACCAATCTGTCGTCCAAGAGTGCAGAGGATGACTTCGCCTCTCGGGGAAGGTTACGAGGACAACAAAAGTTGTTCGGACCCGTCCGCGACCCGCGATCCCGCAGCAGCGTCTTCATTCCTCGTACACGACCCCGTCTTCTCCAGTGATTGCCGTCGACGCTGCCTTTCTCGCGACCGTCACGGACGTCTTGTGTTCTCTTCTTCGGGCCGCAATTCGATTCGAATTCCGCATAAATTGCACTGAATTAGTTCTCTTTTTATTTACCACAGAGGTTAATGGCGATGAGGATGAATTTGGATAAGGGCTAATTAAATGGAGTCCACTGCAAATTAAACCCGATACCATCTCACGGTCCCGTTCTGGTCGCGAGTGAAACGGGAATGGAGCCGAGTTCGTTTCCTTTTTATGGAAGATATCCTTTGAGGTAACTTACAGATCATGAGCGTGGCATAGTTTTTATGAAAATTAAACTGAAATTCGCGATGAGAACCCCAATGTCGCCCTCCGTGGTAAGGCAAAAGTTGCTTGTTGTCTGACCGCAAGGAGAAAGAAGTTATTTAACCATATCTTGGAGCATTTTCATAAAAAATCCTCGTTGTTGTAGGGGTGACGATAACTGCGATCGGTTCACATCAGCGACAAAACACTTCACACAAATTCCAGGTTTCTTCAGGCTTCCATCATGTATCCCACTTTTCGACATTTAAATTTTTCCGCTTTGGAAAATTCTTTATGATGCGTCGAAGATAAATTTAAATTAATTTTCCTCCGCGATCACGTTTGCTCAGTATAATCGATTAAAACACGCATTTTATTCATTTTCATAACGACCGAAATTAATAGTATTCCATATGTATGAGCCGTTAGTGTGGGAATACGTCAGATTCGCGGGACGCTCCTTCTTTTGGACGTCCAGGGAATGTATGGAGCGTCACACTGAAGGAAAACTTCATTCGATTCATTAAAATTTAAAAAGAAGGAGCATATCGTGAAATCTAACTGATGTATAACTAGGGAAATAGTCTCAAGAAAATTTTCACTTATTGTACCACATTTTATGCAAAAGACTTGGCTTCGTTTCTGTGGATGACCCAAACATCACCGGAT